>LUCH01002607.1:0-11951 GCA_013368495.1 Paragonimus heterotremus
GCGCTGGGTACAGATTGTCTAGATAGCTGCTGTCGCGGTCTGTTCCATAATATGTTGCCGCATATCGTCGAAGGTAATGGATGCGGTGACGTCTTCGATACGATATTCATTGGCAAATAATCGTCTCTTCTGAGTCCCCCTCGCGTTTAACGTCCAGTTTTTGTTGCTGTTCTAATGTCGAACAATCAACGGGTTTGCAAGTATCAGTAACAAACCTGATCCCGACTGGTCCATGATTCATGCCATATTCAGCTTTATGCATTACAAGTATTTCGTTGTCAACTGTCACGACATCATGTGGGCGATGACGACCGCGTCTTAGTTGAGGTCACGTTGTGATATCTTCGCACCCAGCGGAATGGAGACATGCACACACACGCGCGCATATGTACTCAGAGAATGACGCGAGATGGATAGATAGTCGCTCACGAGTGCACACAACATGGTCGAATTAGAACTCCACCACAAGTTGGCGCGCATCAGCCAGGTCACCGTTCAATGCGGGTTAGAACATTTTGATCACATCATTATCAGCGTCTTTTACTCATGTAATAATTTGGCTAAAAATTTGTCTTCAAAATGGTTAGCCGTGCTAACCGAAACGACGAAATAAAAGATTGTAACTTTTGTAACGCTTGTGAATGATTTTGAGAATTATACATTTTGTTATCGTACTTATTGCTTTCTTCTGGCTATCTATCGGTTGGGCCAACCTTGCTGACTACCGCTCATTCATCCGGTTACAGCTCCACTCATCCCATTGGACTTTTGTGGAGTTCGGCATGATGATTATCAAGAACAAACATTTGGCAATCGTGTGAATTGTGCAAAATGGAGCGATGTGTCACAACGTTATCAAGAACAGTTTGTTGAAACAGTTTGCGTATATTGATTGAAAGATGAACGGTTCACCGGGCAAATGATTCTTCCTGGAATATACGACGAAGTTGATTCAGTCCATTTGTGAGCAGCTATTTGGTTAGCTGGAATGAATCAGATGGTCGTTTTGAATTACACTGTCAGTGAGCTGATCTATGAAGAATTCTAGTGACAGTCCTTACTAGTGGTGTGGTTTGTCCTGTCTGATCGGATATTTGAAGATGTCAGTAAACCGGCTCAATGGAAGTATTGTGTTTTTTTCTAGCGATTTCCTACTACTCAAACTGTTTTTTCTTCCTCCATCTATACTGTGGATACGGTGTTAAGCCTCGCAGAAATATGATTATCATGGTCGGTTGGAATAAAATCGACTACTCAAGAAACCAAAACTAGTTACCACAAGTCACTTGGGCGATCGTTGTCCGAATGTGATTGCGACCACTTATGGTGCAACATATCGAAAGTGTGGACCGTGCAAGTATTAAGGTCAGATGCGAGCCAGACTGGCTAATGCTAACTTGTTCGGATCTTTTGTTTTGTCCACAAACGTGCAATCTGCATGTTTGATCGGCACGGACTGGATGTAGAAACTTACGCTGTTCACTGTTTTATTCATTTGTGTATAGCTGTACACTTCGTTGTAGAAACCTCCCGAATCCTCATGTACTCGCTGGTCGATTTTAGAGTACACTCCCTTAATTGCTGAACCCCCAGTTTTATATTCAATCTACGTTCCAAGTTGTCTGTACGTGGTAGTTTATCGATTGTTTGAACAAAACGTATTCGAAACTACAAGTGCTCCAACTAGTTCCAGTGACGACCTGTGAGGCAGCCGAAGGTGTATTTTGCACGCCGAATTGCAAAGTGTGTTAGAAATTATAACTATTCGCATGCGTGAATCCTATATTCTATTTGCATGACCTTGACTGTCTGGCTGCTAGCAAAATGTCAAGGTCTATGTAAGAATGTAAGTAATTACGAATATCTCGTAGACATCTAATATGATATTCATATAGATGAAACCAATGCGTAGTTCTCCTTACAAAATATCCACACGATACGTCATCTATTGGCCTCCACTGTTAATCGGCAAAGTCGTTAAACTTTATGTTGATTCTGTTTGGCAAATACTGATTTTCTATGCGTTCTTGAACGAGGAACGTGTTTTGTCATTTAAAATAGAACATCAGCAGCCTTCTAATGACAGTTATTTCAACTGTGAACGGCTAATTTTTTGATAAAACTATGAGACCGACAAGTTCCGACTACTGTAGTTCTTCATGGCATATGAATATGGAATGTTTCTTGCGTTTCGTCGCATCTGAAAAACTCACAAAAGTTTCAGGTCAGAACCTTAAAAGAGGACGTTTTATGAACAGCCGGAAATCGAAAGTTGTAGAAGTTGATTACTGTGTTCAGCTTTCAGTTTTTAAGTACACAGACTTAAACTTTCATTACTGTTCTTGTAGTTGCGCCTTTTGGTTAATGCTGTGAAAAGCAGCGGCGAACTTCGAAGACATAGAAGAGAGGAAGATAAGCATTGAATCGTTTGACTGGGAAGAAGGCGTGTCGGTCAGAAAAGCTGTGGCTTTTGCAATTTAGTTTCGACTTTAAGTTTTGAAAGATAACTCATCTTCCCCTCTCAACATAGCGAAGTCTCACAATAACCTGCAGAAGGATGTATGTGAACGGTCCGAACAATACTTGATGAACAGGTAACCCATATTGTTAAACACTGTATAACTGATGGAAACTTTATATTTAGGTTCTGTTATAATGAGCGTAGCTGTTTGCCCTGAGGCAACCACTTTTTGAAGTACTGATGAGTCCTCGCTGATGCTAGGTTTGTGTTCGCGATTCAGCGGTGACGTTTAACTGGAGCAAATGTTTTCCTGCTTGATGAAAAAATAATTTGATGTTAATAGCCACTGAAGTCGTAACACAGTACGCTCGGTAGAAATTAAGTGGACAGCTATCAAAAATATTTTCTGTTCTACACAAACAAGAGAAAATGATCGAAGGACTTGTTTGACCCTATTGACCTCTTACCAAAAATGTGTTTAACTTTTGACTACTAATGTTCACGTTAGTAGTCAAACTTAGTCTGCCTTCATACACCATTCCACTCTCAATCGCCGGTCAAGTAGTAAGAGTTAAAGACAAAAGTCAACTGTGGATTTCATCCGCGTTTTGAATATTAGGTGCCTTGTTGTTCATTAAGTAAGATACAGAGGCATGCCAGAAGTTCGAATCATAACAGACGTGAATTTGTGCGTTCCAAATAACCAAATGTGTGTTGGATGGCAGCTGGACCATTTGTGTATTGAAAACTTGGTTCGTCGACATGTAAACGAGGGGCAAGTGACACCACCAGTATTTCGTCAGCTTTCCCAAAATATGGGTACATCTGTTCAAGTGTTGTCTCATTGTGTTCACTACTAATGTGGTTAAAGACCTTTAGTCCTCCACGCATTTATTCTCTTTTACATCCGGCCAACTTTCTTAGATCCACATATATTCCAAAGCAGCATAATTCCTAACTGGCATACAGATGAAAACGTGTAAGTAAAAATCTTTCTTCTTATTCTGCAGGTCCGTAAACCAGCACGTAATGAAAACCAATCACTGAATTTGTTGTGTACACTTGATAGCTTGTAGTCATAATAATGTGGCTGCAGAACAGCAAAATATTTCGCATTAAGGAGGTTGAAAACAAGCTTGAGTGTGATACACCTACACTCCGTGTAGGTCATCAGTAATAATCAGAAGTTCATTCGCACTGCAGGCCTGATTATCTACCTAGCGGTTAATCACGTATAACACTATTGAAAAAAGAATCTACCAACAGAAACTGTATATCTTCTTATAAGCTAACTAAGATCTCGTCAAGAAATTCTTGGAAATCGGAACGACGGTCGTTCCCATGTAATATACTCTTTCACTTACAGTTACAGTAACGTTTCCATAATCAAAGTGGGTTGGTGTTTGCGTTGCTACATAGCTGGACATTCCTCAGTGTGATTACTAACAGCAATGCCAGATATTGGGCTGTAAACTTGAGCGGTCGGTAGGAATTCAGCTTCACTGAGTGCTAAGCTCAGCTTAGTAGCAAGCCACCTAGCTGACCCAGTGAAATCGATCAAAATACTGCCACACAACCGCAATCCAAAGGTGCTGGGGAATACAAATTATACAATATTGACTGATTTTTTCATGTTCTGTGGTTGTAGGACTAGTTAGTCATGAAAAGTTACCTGGCTTACAAATTCGGTCGTAAGCTTATCATCACCACACAAGTTACCTGCACAAAGTTTGACATATTACTTAACAAGATTGATTTGTTTTATTTAACCGGTTACGCGAAGTTTCCTGTCTTGAGTAATCGTCTCCGTTCGTAGATAATACTCCCACGTATTTAGATAGATCTATCAAACCTTCTTTTGATCGTGCATTCCGATCCAGGGTGGAATAATTACGCAGATGTGATGACTGTTTCACAAAAGATTTTCACAACTCACGTGATCGATGTGATGGGCCTAGTTCCCGTGACACAAGCCAGACAGACCCTAATGATCGATCCACTAATGTTACCTACCATAAACACCAGCTGAACCCAAATGAATGTATTGTATTTAGTCTGATAATGAAAAATCTTTACCATCCATCTCTTTTTCGCAAATGAAAACAGTACATTCAAAATACTGAATTCACTACTGTTACCTACTTGGATATCATGGAGGTAAAATCAGAAAATTAGGGATTAGGATAATAAATCTGAATATTTTTCGAGAGATTACCTTGAATTGACCATATGTGTACGGCCGTTCACTTAACAGATCACGCATAACTGATGCTGACTGCTAATCATGGCTAAGGTCATTCCTTAATTTGACCCCATATAATTTGAATCAAGGTAATCGAGAACGCAAGGTTATGCAACAGTGTGAAGTCATTGATAAGCCGACTTAGTCTAGTGGAGATTATTTACCATTCTAGCACATTTCTCAGCAGTGAACTAAGTTTATTGTGCGGAAAAACTCAGCCATCTATATATGGTTAAAGGCTCTGGGTGCGTGGTTGAAACAAAGTCACTGTACAGTTGACGAATAAATTATGAGGATACGAGCTACGCAGCTGATCACGTCATCGGCCCTGCCAAAACTGTTCTAGTTACGAAAGGCTAAGATTATGCACGTAGGCTGATATATCATTGGGCAGTAAGTGTAAAGATGTCACAACACCTCTGAGTTTCCAAATCCTTATCATCCGCCACATGATGTTGCTCGATCACCTTGGTAGTACTGTAGTGGATTCAATTTTGAATTTCAAACAGGTATCAATTTGATTCTACTAGACTCGGTCTGGAGACTACAATGCAAACCAACACTAGTGTGAGTTTTTAAAACATCTAGACTTGGGATATAGAAACTGTAGTGGTCACCGGGAGGCTGTAAACTCCTCGATTTGGGTATAACAAGATGTAATATCGATGGTTTACTCAGATCAAACTGGCTTTTTACATAAATAATTAGAAAGTAACAAAAATTAACAAATCACAACGAAGTAGAGTATGTTCACAGAAAATAACTATTAACAATTTGCTATCTTATGAAGCAACACCGCAAAGAATGAGACTGAGCAGTGCGAAAGACGCCATGAGGGAATGAGCGGCTGTGGTGCAATACACATGCCGGAAGGATAATAGATGTTCAGTTGCTAGTTACCTTATGTAAAAAGACAAACACTGATGAATATAGAACAGTAGTTGATTGGTCAACAGAGCAACAGTGTGCAGAATAGGTAAATCAAGTTGATATTAGAAACTTTCCGACCCCACATTTGAGTTAGTGGTCTAGAGGGTAATGCTGAAGAGGTTCAGTTCCCCGGGTCGTCACTTTGTCGCCACATAACTCGTAGGATCTGCAGTAGTCCGAAATTTATTCCCACTGATTCTACACACAATCCACACGGAACAACACGTGAATGAACGTTCGTACACCTTGAATCTATGTGGTCTCCATACGATGACTCGGATTTCACGTAGACTCGGTCGAAGCTTATGGCTACATCATAGCTTATCGACCGACTGACACTAAACTATCAGTTACGATTTTCGGGGCATAGCTCAGGTGATTTGAACGAATAACGTTGTGCACTCCCGAAGTAACTCAGTATTGTGATTTCCGGTTTACCTGCTGACTTGGTCGTCATTTTCTTATTGTCTTGAAAAATGTTTGTGACAAACTGCTACATAAATGTTTGTAATTCGCCACCTTTTGAAGTAGCAATAATTCTTGTACCATGAAAATGTGCATGTTGATTCATTATCTGACATCTTCAGTAATGTGTAAAGGAGAGCAGATTTCGCTCAGTTAGTGGAGTTGTTTTTGTCAACGTGATATGTGCTGGGTCCGTTGTTAGTATGCTACATAGGTTCATCGCGTGACACTAGTGTATTGATGTGGTTTGTGGGTGTTTGGTTGTGAACACGTGACCAAACGAAGTGTGATCTTCGCGAAATCCGTTAATAAATGCAAATAATAGTAACAGTTTTTATAACCAATGTTTAGTGGATGTGAAATGTACTATGTCTATCCCTGACCGCGCGTGCCGGCAAAAACCTGGAAGAGCGTGAACGAGTGGGAATATTGGTCAATGGCCTTGGTATTTGATTTCGGTTAGCGACAGTTCTATTATTGTTAACAGCAAGCAAACCTAGGACCAGACGACATATGAACTTCTCGTGAGTACGAAAAAGGATATAATTCAATCTGTTGCAGAGGTATTCATTGAAGGAGACTCGTAACTCAAGCTAAAATCCAACAAATTCGGCCTTACACAATTATCACCAAATGGAAAACAATACTCTCTATCTGAAACAGCTGTCTGCATTTTTTTTTAAAGTTCCTAGCTCGGAAACGTAAATTCAGTATGAGTTATGAACGTTTTACGTATTTCAGAGAGCGAGTGCGGTAATATTAAAGACCATTAATAGATTCCAAGTTCTACATTTCGTACTTTCAACTGTGATTTTGCTAAGTACCACCTTTGTTTGTATGTACAGGCGATTAAGTGTTGGTCTAATTAATCAATATCGTTAGCCAGTTACCTTTACGCTAGTACAAAATAACAAATCCGAATTAATTATGTTAATTTGTAAAACCCTATTGTTAATGGGACAGCCGTTACCATAAAAGCTACAGAAAAAATAGATCACTGCCATTTCATTACTTCATATGGATTGAACATCATCCACAATTGATCGCAGCTGTCGCATACCCGTAGACTTTCCAGTCAGTCCGTTTCGAAGAGAAGCACTAGATGGCGGGTAACATATCTCATTCTGTTAAAAACAGAGCAACCATTATGGTGTGGTTGCTCACATGCTCGTCCAACTTGTAGTCTTCTTGATTCCGGACTCGTCTTCAAACTTCCCATTGCATGCGTCAGCTATTCTACCTTCTCTTCGAGGTTCGTGACTTCTAACCGTCCGACTTGCATCCGTACTGGTAGGTGCTGTGAAATTCCGATCAGCCGTTCGATCTCCGTGATTCCATGAGACTCGGCCATCCAAATCATCTCCTGCAATTACGGTGGCAAACTGTGTTAACCGGTCTCTCACCAATCTGTTTTTTGTTTTCCAGTTCGCTTCCGTCAGACCCAAAATCAACTGCCATAATAAGTATTGATAATAAACCAAGGGGTCTTGTGTATCGAAAAAAAATCGCCGCCGGTCTTGTTCCCTAGTAAATTCCTGAATCACTGCCGACTGTGTTTCTTGATACGAGTTTTCGGCTTTTGTTTGCTTACTCAAGGATTAAACAGCCTTTGCTCATCCGGTTATCGGCGTTCTCAGTGTTGTCAAAATTGTTTCTCCTCCTTTAGTCTATTGCACCCAGCAATTGTCTCAAATTGTGACAGCCACTCTTCCATGTCTTTATTCGCGAATGGGGTTGGCCATAGCAGCTCCGTTGGGTCGTGTTCAGGGCACGGCACCAGTGTAGCAGAAGGTTACTCAATAAGCCATGTTCATTACCATCCAACTTAATACGTTCCCACGCCACGCGTGCGCCACTGTTTATGAACCGGAACTTCAGTTCACAACACAGCGGCGGTTTCCACTCACACGGTATGTGCGCTTCCGCCTGGGGTTTGTGTGTGAGTGACTGACGCCTTCTGTCGTGGGTTTTTGCCTGTCATTCTCCGTCCGTTTGTCCGATTCCGTGGAACAATGACTCGTCCGGTCGCCCATGTTGTCCGCAACCCGATCGCTATGCGCCTTCATCCGATCTTATTGCCGCATTGAAGTTTCCACCGAGTGTTGGAGTAATCGCGCATCCGATTTAATCATCCGTCCGAAAAAGACAACTATCAAATTGTATGTAAAATTCAGGCTGGGCGATACCAGTATTTTTTCGCTCGACTTTGTGGGTGAAGTTGATTAGGAATGGCAATAAATTTGTAAGTTTGACGAACTCGCATAATGTGGTTTCATAGGATTCATCGATGACTTGTTTTTATGTTTAACAGACTCACTATTACGCCACAAAACTTTTCACATCTTCGTGTACTATAGAATACGAAACCTGAGGCTCTACACGGACTTTGAGGCTTGTTGGTTCATGCTGTTGAGAAGTAAGTCCTCTCTATAGACGGTGTGAATTACATGCTAAGTTTGATATGAACTCCATCTACGTGAACATATCTGGAGGTACATCCCATTGATTGAAAATAAGAAATGTCATCAGGTGAGTCAACTCTTTACACATAAAAATGCAATCTGGTAGCGTATAATATCAAATAAAAGGTCTCAAACCAACTAGCTAGGACGATAGAGTATGGTTTTGTTCGAAATTGATGTAGGCCAGTCGACTTCCCCTGTGTGTCAGCGATGTTGTTTAAAGTTTGAGCACTGTTAGGATCTCAGTCGGACACAAAGAAGAAAAGTCGTGATTTTTTTTCGACTAGACAAAATTATCGTGAAGTGTCCATCAACAACAGTGCATATGAATGTAAATTGTGAACCAGCCTCGAGAACACGCAGAATGTTTTATGCTGATAATGCCCAGGGCAACAACGTTTTACTAAGGAAACATACAACTATCGGTTGTCAGTAGACACATGCTGATCATTGGTCATATTGTCCATTCACCCTGTACATTCAAAATCCTAGTACGCTGTTCGTATCTGAGGTTCTCCCTAGTTGCTGAAGCGATTGTAGTCAATCGTTCTAAGACAGCTTTGCACATTTACAGGCAGCTGCTTATGAACCTGACTTTTTCTTGCGTCTAGTAACCTTGCACAGTTTACTGAATGATTATCGATCCACTCCCAAACCGTTAGCCACAAAGAAACGGCTTGTGTTATTGTAATTTCGTGCTGAGAGTTCAGTGTGAAATATATGCATCTACTATCCATTGTGTTCTAACTGTTCTGTTTGAGTTTCTCAAGAGGGCTACAAACTATGCATCTGCATAGACAATTCTCCACAGAGTCAGACGAATCCAATCGAAATTCGCACACAACAATCAACAGGCGCTACTGAGACACACAAGTATCATAGTCCAATAAGTCCGACTCCATGTATGAGAACTCGGATAATCACAATCGACATTCCCACGCCTAACCCTCTCCCCAAATGTGTACTCACAGTTACATACAGGTTGCTTTGACAACTCACATAAGCCTTGTAAGAAAATAGCACCGGGTTTGACCTATCGATGTTGAGAAAAACAGTTGATTCTAAGAATGATTTTATTTCCAGTTAGATATAATCCTTGTGTAATTCCCTTGATTATAGTAGGAAGCTTTGAACAGTGTCTGGCCTGATGTTGAAGAACTGTTCTGCAAGCAGCTCGATAGTGCGAGGATGGCTAATTTAATAGTCCCATCGCCAGCGGATATGTTTTTATGCATAACTGAAATGGAACTGTCCGATGTTATAGTCTGTATCACAGCTTAAAAGCTGCATGTAAATGCTATTTAAAGTTTAACCATTATTATTCATTTTGTTACACTGTGTTACAATAGTTCATCCTTTTCAGACATCCTGCTCACTGTGAGACGTTACGGTTCAGTTGAACGCGCATTGTATTGCAAACTAACTTGGAGAAGTCAGTATTGGCAATTCTTGTCGTTCTGCATTACCAGCATACTGCATACAAGCAAAGCCCGGTACGGAAACTTCTCCACAGGGCTTGGCAGATATGTGCTGAGGAGTGACTAAAAGAAAAAAAGTTTGTCACGGAACACGGATCACAACTGGTAGATAGACGGTTCCAATGAACCAGATATTCGCAAATGCCTTTCAGAAGTGGTCATATCACTAGTAATGTAAACCGAGAACTACGACCTACTATGTAGCTGAAATGCGTTTGCCACTTCCCACTCGGGTTGTTGGTCTACTTGACCACAGTCGTATGCTACTGAAATGCTATTGTGCAATATATCAGTTAACATGCAGATGCGTTGACGTAGCAACCTGCTAATGGAAATAACTGAACCTACACTCAAGTGGTTTGTATTAGCAAAGAAACCAAATAATCAAAACAGAAAGGCCACCTCTTCTATCGCAAGGCGCACCACATATGTGGGTCACATCCCAGATCAGATCAACTCGTTCAACATGTCTTTGCTTAATTGGAATCCAAACTAATCGAGCCCTCCGAAACAGTGTTAATCAAAAATCGGCGCCCGGTCTTAGATGTGTGCATACAGCATTCGGTTCTGACACGGATTACTGCTTAGCGCAATAGGTGTATCATAAACTACACTAGGTTTCTGAGAAATACTGCAAATTTTTGACTGTACAAGCCACTACAATGACGGTAACGGTCAGTGGTTGGGTGATCGGAGTGTTCTTTGTTTGTATGCGTGTGCGTGTGCATAAGACTGCTTTTCACCGTGCAGTTGCCGTTCGTCTGCACGACGTTCCTGTATCCGCTATCCCTGAGGGTATGTGGAAGTTCATTATGAAACGGATCACAATGGTAGCCATCGAGACAGTCGGTCTCAAACGCCAGAAACGTCCTAACTGATTTGACGACAACAACGCGGTTATCGCCGAATTGGTAGGGGAGAACAATGCCGCCTTCACTAAATCCATAGTTGTTGAAAATATCCACATCTTGGATAATATCATGACTGAGTGTAAAAAGCAGCTGACACCAAGCGATAGGTATTTACTATGATATTTAAAATTCACACTAGGATCCGTTGTCAAATGAATACAGGCTGGCGTCAAAAACCAAATAAGTACATTTTACGAAGACGCTTCAAAGCGGCTTCAATTCCTAAGATATTAGTTTCCGTGTCAAACACTTGACATTTTTGGAGCGAATTATCATTTTTTTCATCAGCTCCCGGAATTTGATATGAACTTGACTATTTTTGCAATCAGCAAAGATGATCATTATTTTTCAATACTTCGTATAAAGTTCACCCACATCATCATGACGTGACTAAAAATGTATCAACATCTTTTGTGAGAGTACACTATTTGGTAGTTTGGTCAGAACTTTAAACCTCGACTTTCCGAATGTCGAGGGGATAAACAACAGCTTAAACTTATTCTGTTCAAATTAACACTAATACCCTAAACCAGTGAAAGCTGTCTTGTTCTGATCGCAGCCTTCAGTTAGTACTTAATGATATCCTGACTGCATGCCCAACGCGTGACAAGTTTGTCTTTCACAAAGTTCGTCAAGTTTTTGACAACACTAAAACAGCCAATACTTCAGTGACAGAGATTATTCACATTATGTCCTCTGAAGACGAAACAACGTCGAAAATCAATATACAACTTCTTCCTCAAAAAGAGCGGGAAACTCAACGGGCTATCCGGTATCCCATTTATGTTCTTACTCATTACATCATATCGTTTATTTTGAAGAGCAATATACACAGCTTCGTTCAAGAGAAGAACAAACGGTGACACCAAAAGTTAAGCAACATATATGTAAAAGGTGAATATGAAAACAGTGTGTCTGTCAAATGTGAGACGCTGCGTAGTAAGCAACACTGAACAAATGACAAGTCCTCTCACAAGAATAGCAAGCGTTAATGAACAAATC
>LUCH01002607.1:15072-46263 GCA_013368495.1 Paragonimus heterotremus
CTGGCCACATTCTGAACAGGTGTACTCCGCTCGCCTATCCTGTGCACTGGTAGTTGCCTGCACGGAGGTGATGGAAGTAATTTTATTGTCTTGATCGACTGTAACCAGTACGATCAAAACCAGGTAGAGTGGTTGGCCCTACCTGGAGTTGCTGAACTCTTAGCCGGTCAAGCCCAGTCAGCACCACGAGGAGGTGGTTCAGCGCGCCGCCGTTCAATTTACTACAGCAAGTGCAACAGCATTCTCTTGGGCCCGAGCAACCGAAACCATTTAGGTTCAATTAGGATTTTATGTTTGGTTCATTTGCAACGGACGCACAGAACATGTTCATGGTAGATAATTTTCGGAAATCGTGAATCCATTCATTCACTGAATGCCTACGACAGGTTGGAATTGGTTTAGATGCGTTCACTGCATTATACTAAGGCTCTGGTTTGGGATTTCACAGCAGTTGAACTATTCATGCATTGTTACAAGCATATTTTGTTTTAACATAGTCACAAAATCAGCATGTTCTGGAAGGTCGGTTCTAGCGATAATCTGGCGTGGGTCGGGCAAGGCAACGAACGTCGTTTATTACATGATCACTGAATTGGCCATCATGCTCTGGATTTGGCTCAATCAACGGATTCGCTGCCTTGTATCAGCCAGGCAACATTCTGAGCTTTCGTTCAGTTCTATTTCTAATGACCCCAGAGTGAGAGAAATGAATAAGCACAGAGCAAACAGGACTGTTAATAGGACCTCAACAAAGAAAGGAAAGCACGCCATCACAATACCTCATAAAATCGAAGGCACGAGTAGCGAAACGTAAACCATCCAGTTCAGGCCCTCAGTAATTGAAAAGAAAGGTTAACTTCAAACTACGTTTAACTGTTGCTCGATCTAAAAACTAATTAAGGATCTGCAGTTGCTGTTTACAGAATTTACTTGACCCTGAGTCTAGGTCAACCGGCAGATCAGTCAGGTGCAAGTGTCAAGACGTTCAAACTGCCGAAAATACAAGTTTTATATATCGACAAACAGGGCAAATTTTTGGAAGAGCCATCTCTTCCCAACACTGTCTCAAGGTGAACTTCTTTCTTGTTTGCCGAAAGTACTGCTGAACTTCCTACCCAGAATGAATACCAGTCCCCGGGAAATTCATTTAACTACATTCTTTTCCTGGCAAAATGGTTACCCTTCCCCAACGCACAGATTTTCCACACCTGTGGCATGTATCACCACGTTTCGCCTCCGCCTTTCCTACTTCCAAAGATTTTA
Organism: Paragonimus heterotremus; assembly: GCA_013368495.1. Taxonomy (NCBI): domain Eukaryota; kingdom Metazoa; phylum Platyhelminthes; class Trematoda; order Plagiorchiida; family Troglotrematidae; genus Paragonimus; species Paragonimus heterotremus. The sequence goes on from LUCH01002607.1 coordinate 16,336, forward strand.
GTTCAGGAGATTGCTGTCCTGATCTGGTTGGAAGAACATTACATTCAGATCGTCCTTTCACTTACACCTTGTTCAGTTTTTGATTCGTACTTAGGGAGGCGCATCAGTTGATTCTTCCGAAATAATTGGATGAACAGTTGCTGTGGTCTTAAGTTGTTCGCAGAATACTGGCGATATTCCCAACGTAAACATATCTGTTGGAATGTTGTTTTTGATCTTTATCCAACTCCGGAACAGCTCTCTTTGACGTTACCTGTACTGACACTGCGCTGATTAGTGTACTATCGTTGGGGTTGATTAAGGTAACCTTCAACCATCACCTTGTCTCCAGGCGTGTGACAGAGCTGTCAGACCAGAAAGCTGGCATTTCCCGTGCCATTGCGATTCCCTTTATCGGAGTACCTTTCCTTGTCTGTTTTAGAATCATTTCCGCTTTGGTCAAGAAGGTCACCTGCAAGTCCGTTAGATTCACCTAGTTAGTCATGACCCCTAGTGTACTCGGAGATTTCTAAAAATGCTGCGAACATTAACGTCCTCCAACTCCGGCGAACATCGAATCTTTATTCTCGATTCGAGTCAAAACACCAACTACCATAAATGAAAAAGGCGTCTCACGAACCGTGTTTACTTGGTGTTAATAGGCGTTTCGCGCAGTGAGAGACGGAAACAATGATATGCTAGTTAAAGTCTACTATAGTCAGGTGGACTTTGTAGACGTGAAAAGCCAGTTCTCATTGTAGTACTTTTCATAGTCTTCTTTCATAATATTTTTCATAACCAACTCCGTTTGAGCACTCACGGGTAGCATAAACTGATTTCTATCTTCGGCAGTGGTTGCATCTATGTTTACACAACAGAAATATACACCTTCTACTCAGTTCATGAAACGACTTTTCGGAAAATTGTCGGCTGCGAATACGTCTGTGCATCAATCAAAAAGCACCATATAACTGTTATCTCACAACACAGTCCAGAAACGTTGGTAACCTCTCGTGCAGGTCGTCGATCATAACCCATAACCATGTGGATTGTGAGGCCACATTTATTAGATTTTGTGGAACAAAATGAGACTTTTGATGAAAAACAAGATATGCGGTTTGAAACTGACTGTGAACGCTTGAAATATGCGACATATGGAATCCAGTCATCCAGGCCGGGATATTATCACATCTCCATCATCTTCTGTATAGTGAATACAATCTCTGTCTTCTAGGTACCAGAATTTTAGTTGCTACGCCTATTTCGTTTGAGCAAACACTTTTGGGCACCAGTGGACTACGTTCTCCACAGACCGTAGGCTGTTGCCCAAGACATCTAACAATCGGTCCTATTAAGGTATCGCTCAACGGAATCACTAAGAGGGAAGCGATGCAGACAGTCAAACGACGTGACAAATCTAGTTTTCCTGCCTGGATTTGACACTTTCTGGTTTAGCATCAAGAGGGTATTATAATTAAAAACATGACTTTATTATACTGTTGCTTCTCAGATGAGTTCTTTAAAACACAATGACTGCAAAACCTTTGGTTGTGGGGCAGTCGTCGTTCCAGTTATGAAACAAAACAATGCAATTGGAAAGCTCGCCAAATGTGGAATTTTCAAGCTCTCGCCTAGGATTCGTAGCTCAGCTGGAACGGCCCTTGTCACATGTTCGAATCCAGTCGAAGTCCGAATTTTTGTAAATGGATTAATTTATATTTCACAAACTGTCTGTGGTACACACCAGTAAAAACATATCACTAGAAATTCGACTGAATGTGTAATTCAGAAAAACAACTAAATTTTATTGTCGATTTTCTGTTTGATACATCATTTACGCACCAGGCATATGTTCTCTCAACTTGTCCACTTGCCATTGTAATAAGTAATTCGCTACAAATAAACGGGCAATAAGGATTGCTTACAAAACGCATAACTTTCTTCTACTCCAAATTTTATTTCGTACTGCCAAGTCACTCGTCGAGGACACTAAGACTATTTCTCAAGCGATTTGACTTGAATAGTTGTATGAACAGTGACCATGATTTCGGTCACGGTGCCATCTGTTTCAAGCGCACACATACATTTCACGAACAATTGCTACACTTATGCACCAACCACATAGTTGGGAATTCATTCGCAGTCACCGCCAGATTTCATGAAATCTCAGACTGTCTGTGTTTGCAGCCACAGACAGTCTACGATTCAGGTCATCCGTCTACATCTCACAATGTACTTGAAGTCCACGTGATCATGCAAATCATAGACACGAATGCGATCGTAGTGAAACTACCAGTCTATCAAATTAGAGCCAAATTCTATCCCTTGGCAAGATAAACTTGGCTGTATCGGGCCTTGGTATGTCTTGACTGTTGTCAAATGCAACGACGTACCGGCCGTATGTAATGTGCTGTTATGACCAAGTTTGTTGACTTACAAAATTGTACCAAGTATTTTCTCAACAGTGTTGAAAATTAGATCCGAACGTCACCAGTAGACAAGAAATGCCCTGAACAATAAATTCTACTATATATATCGTCTTTTTCTTTGTGAAGCAAGTCTACAACCTCGTAACCAAAGAACTCTTCTTGTGTTGTACACCAAAGTCGTTTGTCCACCCACCCACCTGAGTTCGATCTCATCCCTTGATAAGTTTGTGACTGATCCTCAGAACACTTCCAACTTAACACTTCGATAACCGAGCAGCCTTTCTGATAACTTTTCAAGTTAGGAAGCTCATTGGAGTATTAAGATGAGCCCATCCAAATTTCGTATGAAAAACTGGATCTGTAATTTTGTGAAAAACGCGGCTATAGTTTGAATACCCACAAGAATATCCAAGCAATCATTTCAGCGACCATTCGAATGGAGAACCACAATAAGTGTTTCGCTGTATCGCAGGCGGATCACGTTAAGTGACCACTGGTGCATTCGGGGTGTGAGTATCAGCCGATCAGATGACCCTGGTTTATCTGGGTAGATAGTCAATAATTAGGACAACGCAACAGGCCAAGTTGCTATGACAGAAAAGAAGGTTTACACTGAACTTTCAGCCACAAATCAGTATGCCTTGGGTTAACTACACAAACTTTATGAGTAAACAACCCTCTACTGCATTTAAGACCATAGCCTGATAGTGGACTTGCAGGTTATTATTACCGTCCGTCATGAGATAGCAACCTGTTGCGACTACCTCACATTGTATTTACCAAGTTGTGTGTAACTGTAGCGATAGCCACATCGACAGAATCGGCAGGTGCCTAAAGTTGAAGACAACGGAGTATTTGACGAAGTGAATTCGGAAAGTGGCTACACATCCAGACTCATTCACCCTTGGTTCCCACAAACTTTCGGGTTTGTTCATTAACGGGATAATATTGGTCACAAGCTGCCTTAGGCCAGTGATCTTGTGCAGGTACAAACATGTAAACCTCAAAATCTCATGAGTTAAACAATTTGACATTCACGTTCGTCAACCCCGTTTGTCTTCGATTTTTCTATATCTTACCACATCCCATCAGTGTTATGTTTCCTGGCTATCGTTGCTTGACAATGAGTAGACGATATGAGGTGCTAACACCTCTCACTTTCTGTCATCGCATTGTAGTATACAAAATTACGAAGGGAACCACCTGTTTTAAACACCTCAAACGATGTTATCGTGCGGTTGAAAATATGATTCGACAAAGAAACTGAGGGAGTTAGGTGAAGAAGTGCATAAATTATTGTTTCTAAGTAAGATCTTAAGGATCTTGATACACAGTAGAGCCATCAAACTCTAGTTTCTTTTGACAGCCGTTATCACTTGAAAGCCGATACAATTTGGTAAAATACATTTACAAAAGCTCCGATAAGCATAACATTACATTTTGGTCGGACTTTAACAGACAACCAAAGCGTGCGTATAATATGCCACTATCTCATCAGTTTGACTAAATACACTACCGATACGTTCCAATAATGAGCGTGTTAGAGTAAATGTGTTAACTTGTTATGTAGAGACTTTTAAAACCAGATACTGTGATATATAAATTGCACCACTGGCTTGACATGGATTGAAAACTGAATAGATTAGTGGTCAGATGTTGAAAATTTACTTCTCATTCTCTTTCTCATTCTGATCAATATTTTTTGGAAGAGGTTGAGTGGAAATTGTGATGCGTTCAAAAATACCCAATGAAGTCATGAGGACGACAAAGTAGCGAGCAAGGTCTGTTTTCTATGACTGATCATCAGGCTAATTACAACACAATAAATATGAAAACAGTAGCTGGGGTGAGTCAGAAAAATGGTTAACAGAGGCTACGGACAGCGTGTTTGGTGTCAGTTACGCAATCACTGTTCCAAATAGTGGGCTTGATTGATTGTGGGCCAGGGGAGATGAAGTGTCTGCACAAACTTCTGGGCGCCAAGGTCAAGGTTGCGAAATCGGATACTAATGGCCTCGGCAACGGTCAACATTCGGGATCTCACCATTTTTGATCGATTCCTTGGCACTCGGTAAACAAACTGAAAAGCGTCTTTCTTACTGACAGAATGATTAGAGTCAGTCAAATGAGCAACAATCGCACTTGTAACCGTTTTAACCACACCACTGTTCAACAACGCAGGATGGTGTTCTCGCACAAACGGAGCTAGATTTTCTACGAGAAGTGTTCATGCAGAATGACTATCCAATGCGTTTCATTCAGAAGACGATGCAAGCGGTAGGGTTGAAACTTAAGTCACCTTCTATGAATAAGAAACTTGCGTTGATCAATCTTCCTTTCAAGGGTGATCCCATGGAAAAAGTCATCTCAAGAAAACTGGAAAGTCAGTCGAAGCAACCTATCTTGCTGCTCAATTGTACGTGAGTTTCCATTCAACACCCGTTATCATGTCACAACTCAAATACAGACTTCCATGTTTTATAACCAGCTGCTGTCTGTACTCATTTGTTTGCTCGTGTCGAGCATCATACATTGGTCGTACTACAAGGCGATTGTCTGACAGAGTGCGTGAAAATGTTATGGTAAATCTTAATATATACAACGTTAAACAAAGAACTCAGGGCAATTCAATAAATTGGTTGATTCAACAAATCTTGAAATATTATCCGCTCCAGGTTTAGCCCTACAGCTGGATCATCTTACAGGTTTCTTCAGTTTCTGTTCAATTATCAGCTGATCTCGGTAAACATTCTCCCTTCATGCCGGTCGACTGCCCTTCATGAAACTAGAAAATCTCAGGCAGAGGAATGAGAAAGACTAAACGGCCAGAAACTTCGTGCTGGCTCACACCCTGTCACAACTAATTTGTCAAACTGAAGTGACCACTTTTTGTGCAATTCGACGGACTTCTGGGTACCACGAACCACCGGGATATACGAAATTTTTTGAAACGTCTAAGTGATATAAACTTCAAGGGGAAATGTTTCCTTGGCTGACGTTGGCCAATTTAGTTGTCATTTCACTTGTGCCTCAAAACTAACTGACAAAAGCTCCGCTAGCTAAGTAGTGAACACTGACAAAGTTCCAATTGTTTACGAAACTAAGACGGAAGTTCACAGGGTGCGTAGATTCTGGCCAGGATCAATACGAGTTGTGTTTGGATCACTTCAGCTGAAACTGATAATTGGATGGCAAACCGGCAGCTGGAGGATCGAACCTCGGAGCCGCCATACTCCAGGCAACGACTCCACCACTCGACTAACCGACTGTTGTCGGCCGTGCGCACAATGCCAATCTCAGCTGATCCCCATACCCATACCCCATTGGTCAAACTATCGTACTGTAGGTCCTACACATATATACTCTTGTATTGAATACATTGATTACTGGTCGAACGTTTCTTACATTATTACCCGTAACCAACCCTGCTCCGATACTATGAACTTCCCCTTCGAACTCGCTCTTTGTTTGTTTTGTACCGCCGCATTGAACTGTTTACGCTACCGTGTTATTGGTTGATATTTGCTGACGGTTAAATTCCGTACACATAGTTCACTTGGTTGTAAGTTGTATAATTTGCTAACCGTTGCTTATTTATGTACAGCACCAGTTTTATCTGAGTAAACCTACAACATTCCGTCTTGTTCTGTCCTGAATCAAGAGGTTTACAACCACCCCGATAGACTGCGTATAGCCATGAATCCTGACAGATTCTACATGGTGCCTTTGAAATGAAAAAATAGCAAGCAAGCTAGAGCAGATGGGCAAACTCCAACAGTACTCACACCTTGTTCAGATGTGCTATCTCATCTGGGGCCGGTTTACTTGCTCACAGTATTCATAAAGAGTACCGAGTCTTGGAAAACAGTCAAGATAACTGAGGTTTCTGAAACAGTTTTTCCAACTTACGGCCAACAATGTGCATCTCCATAAATTTGAAAGGATTCAAGAAACTTTCGCTTAGTAGAATGTCTGTGAACTGATAACTAGAGATTACATCACTGTGTTTGTTGACGTCCAAGATTCACATTTACCTATCCTGTTCCTCTCTTTATGTCAAATATTCCACCGATAGTTATACACCCAAGATCTATCTTGGTCAACTCGTGATGATTCTCTATTGCATATTGTCAAGCAAATGCAATCATGAATGGGGAACAAGGTACGTATATAGCGGCAGATCATAATAAAATACTGCAGTCAGTTTAGCGATTCGAATGTGTCTGAATTGATAAGAAAGAGAAAGAAAAAAATAAGAATGTGTAGATCATAGGAAGTTATAGTCAACATGAGTTAACCGTCGATCTGACTATCTTGTGTTATTGTAATGTTTTCAAAGATATATTCTGAAAAATCTTGCATGAGCTGTCACAAGTCACTGTATCTAGCCAAACCTTAACCAATACAATAGGTGATTGGTTCACCAATTGAAAAAACACCCGCACATCAACAACATTGTGTGGTATCACGTGATGACCACTTTAGATCCCGGTTACTTCGTCTTTTGAGTGTGTTGATGAAATGTCCAGGTGAGCGGTAATACAGTACAGTTTATCTGTCTTGAAGGAGTGTTCTAGTGATGTTAGTCTATCTTTAAAAAACCCATATGTTACTCACAGACATCACCGGTAAACTATAGGGCAATAAATGATATCAAACGTTCAAGCTGTGTTCATTCTGAATCGGCCATCACACGAATACTTGGGAGCCAATTAGTTTGTTACAGTATGCATTGATTTCTCCATATCAAGAATTGTTTCATGAGCGTCACACAACTCGCTTTGAAAGCAGTTTGTTCCGAAACATTTTCTCTCTGTCGTCGGCTGGTCAAGCTGTTGGTCCTCCTGTAACCTCTCCTGATTTGTTATAGAAAGAACACAAACATATGAACCGATGTGTACACTTTTTAGTTCGATATAATGGCATTTCACTTACACGTTATACTAAAGACTTGGTTTACTCTCATCTCAAAACGTACCGAAAGTTTATCGGCTAAGCCGTTATGAATGACAGTCGCCCTCATTATCCCCACATATTCCAGTCTTAAATCGACACTGTAACAAACACCACATGTATATTTAAACTCTCACTGAGGCACATAATTTTCCTTTTTAGTTTCTATTAATCCGGTTTTTATATAGTTCACTAAATATTGCAGTGTATAACACTATGAACTTTCTTGCTGCCTTGTTTTGCTTATCATTAGATGTACTCTGTTGCAGTTTCATCTTCCTTTCCAACATTATCTATTATGTATCCACTTGATATTTTTGAGATTGCACAACATGTTTTAGAGTTGATAACTGAAAATTCGCCTGTCGGAGTTTGTAGAGTAGCTACTTGTTTGGTCGAACAAGTCAATGAAACAACACTTGAACTCAGTTACTGATTGATAAAGTTAGGATAAAATCCTACTATGAACAATTTCTCTAGCAAGTTATTGTTGACGTCGCTCTATTCCCTGAATGTGGTAAAACAATTTCCAGGACTAAGTGTCGAAGTGGTCGAGAAGTTTTAAATAAACAGAAGTGATGTCATGAGCCAAGAACGCGGATGACATAAGGGCTATTTATTCAAGAAAGTGATACATGGATTAAGTGCTTAACCAGGTCCTACTATTGAATAGTAGTCGTGTGAGTAGTACGTTACTTTCGTTCATCCTCACTACACTCCTTCCCCGCAAAGATTGTCCAAGCTGCAGCGAAAGCCTTTCATGTTCTCTTCGTTCTCTCGATGATCTGCGTATCGGCCTCGGGGAAGTCGATGCACCTGGTGTGCATTCTCATCTGCTCGGGGTGTCGTGCCGTTTACAAAGCTGACTACCGTGAACTCGATATTCATTCCTCTCACTCTTAATCGGATACACTGGCCCACAACGGTCTACTATCATATGTGGTCCCTTTCACTTCGCCAGGAACTTCCTAGATCCGCGTCCTGTTGCCCCAACGCTCCACCGGTCTCTGTATGTAACCTTCGAATCAATTTCGAACACCGCACCTCGATCCGACAACCTTGCCGTTGACTGCCCTTAGAAATTTATTGTGCGTTCGTCAAGCTTTGATTGGCCACTCTCCGAGCTTCTGCTAATTCATGCATTCTCATCCGCCTGTCTCCCCATAAACCAATCTCCTGATCCACTGGCAGGTGTGGCACGCGCCCGCAAGCCAATTCGAACGGCGATTTCTCCGTTGTCCCTTGAGGCGAACAGCGGTGGGCCAACAGAATCAGTGGTAGTGCCTCCTCCCAGCTCCCTCCTTTCGTCGCCAAACATTCCTTGATTGTGCGATTGTTCCGTTCCGTCAGTCCATTTGATTGAGGATGGTATGGCGATGTGCGAACTTTCCTGATTCCCAAACGCTCCAAGCAGTTTCGAAACTTCACTTTCGAAGCAGGGACCTTGATCAGTCAATATATGTCGCGGTATTCCATGATCTGCAACGATGTGCTCCATTACCGCCCTGCAAACCGTGCTTGCACGCTGATCGGGTATAGCGGCTGTTTCGATCCATCCTGTAAAGTGTTCCGTCATAACTATGATGTATTGATTTCCGGATGTGGTTACTGGGAACGGACCCATCACGTCCAACGACCATAATTCCCCAATCTCCGTGACTGGAATTGGTTGTGTGGGATACTGACTGGGGTATTTGGAGCTCTTCACCAGCTGACATTTCTGGCACGCCAGCACATACTTGTTAACACCCTTCTTCATTCCCGGCCAATATGCCCTTTGCCTCAGCATTTCATAAGTTCGATGACATCCATTCACAATTGTCTCTCTCACTCCCGTCGGTATAACAGGCACGCTTATTCCATCCCGGGGGTGGTGCATTAAAATGCTGGCACTATTCAACCGGAAGCCTGACCAGTGCGTTCTAAAAGCCTTCAAGTCCGGAATCTCCTAGTTGTCCGGTGGTTGCTCTCCCGATAGAAGTTGATCAATCACCATTCGGATTTTCGGGTCCGTCCTCCGCACTGCTTGTAACTTCGGGGGGTCATTCTCCAGTTCAGCACTGTTGAATCCGACCACGTCCTTGTGAACTTCATTCATGTGCTGCGTTCGGGAAGGCAGATCGGGAACATAGTTCTCTCTTCCAGCTACATGGCGAGTTGTGAAGTCGTACTCCTGCAATCGCAATGCCCAATGAGCCAGTTTCCCTCGGGGATCCTTTGCCGATCTGATCCACTAAAACGGCTTGTGGTCAATCCCCACATGGAAACGTCGGCCGAGCAAATAAATCCCCCATTTTTCCAATGCCCACACGATCGCCAAACACTGCTTCTTTGTCGTTGAGTAGTTTCGTTCAGCAGGAGTTAATACTCGACTGGCATATTCCACAATACCGCTTTCCTGCTTCAGTACAGTTCCGATTACCACATCGCTCGCAATCACACAGCATTCCGAGCTAACATTGATTTTCAACCTAGCCTGAACAGCCGTCTTATCAACCGCCCCTATTATCGGATCACCCTTCCCAAACAAAAAAAAACAACAAAAAGGTTAATTAAAAGAAAACCTTTCCCCCCAACCCGGCAAAATCTTCGCCAGTGTCCACGTCTTCCGCATTTGTAACAGACGTTGCGACGGTTCTCCCCTCTTCTCCTCTTCAAAACCCCCAATTTTTATTGTGGTTCGCAGGTCATTCACTCTACTTGGTTCACCTGTCTTCAACTCGCTGACTGTCTGAGAGTTGTCTGTCAGTAATTGTCGAACCGCATCAATCAGGTGTTCCAACGTCATCGGATGTGTGATGAGAGCCACCCTGAGCTGACCCCGTACTGTTGGTGGCATTGCGCCTAAGAATTGATCTGTCAGCACGCGTTGTTCCGAATCCTGATACAAATGTGGCAAACCTCTTGACAGCGCTGCCCGTAGTGACACGGCATACACCAGAGCGTCACCTCGTGGTCTAAGCCGGGCGTCCTTGAACTGCCGAATTGCCTCCTGGCAATCCGCTGGGCTGCCGAACCCGGCGATAAGTGCCTCCTTCGCGGCGGCCCACTCCAGCTTTGCGGGGCCCCTTCGCGCCGCCTCCAGAACCACCCTCACCCTGCTCTTGAACAGCATCCGCAGGGTCGGCAGCTTCGCCCGGTCGTTCCTGACTCCGACCGTTTCCGTCACGTCCTCGAAGTCCTCCAGGAAGCTCCGGACGTCCCCATCCTTGAACGGCTGCGGTCACTGGACCTTCATCTTCCAATCCTGATCACGGCACCAACTGTTGTGATCCAAGAACGCGGATGGCACAAGGGTTATTTATTCGAGAAAGCAACACATGGGTTAAACCCTTAAACAGAACCACAAAAAAAACACTCATTTACATACAGTTCTCGGCCCAGACAGACACGGTTGTCACAGACGCCAGACGTAGCAAGGACCATTTTGGGCGATGCTGCACCCCGATGTTTCTTCCTGTATTTTTCCTTTGGCTACTTCGATGTCAAAACATAGGCTCTGGTCTTACTACTGAATAGTGGTCGTGTGAGTATCATATTACGATCGTTCATGCTCACTACAGTGGTGTTCTCATAATCTGTATGGTAGCCATTGTTAGATGGAAGCTGCAGAATAACCATTGATGAAATATTTGTAGGGAATGAGAAAAATCCGGCGTTATTATCAACACTGTGTTGAGTTGGATAGTAGCAAGTTACTCCTTAGATAAATGCGCTGAATATGTGCTTTTAAAGGAAGCTTATATTTGTGTTGTGGATGTAGTCGATAGTGCATTGAAAATGTGCAGTCGCCGTTATACAACAGGACAAAAAATGACAGTTGGTTAATATGCGTCCGTTGTTACAGCATCCAGTTCTTCGATCAGTCACAAACTGTACCAACACACTAAAATTCTGTTTACCAAATCTGTCAACCTTATCTGGAACTATTACGTACATGTCCTGAGGACTCAGGGTGTTTAATGAAGTTACTCGGCATTTCGAGTTACTCTTCTTATGTACTCTACAGCATTTTTTTAAAATATGCGTTTAAAACAAAATTCAAACATACTTATGTCATTTTGGCCCATGCGTTGTAACTAGGCCATAATAATGTCACATGACTGTATGCAACAATTCAGCTTATAACTACTTGCATAATCTATTTCTCTGTTACATTTTCATTCAAAACCCTGATTTTTTTTACAATTATTCCTCTTCTGAATCAACAAGTTTGCCAAAGGGTTTGTTGTCAATACTATATTCGACAATCTCGGTGGTGGATTCTAAGTTGAACCGCTTGCTGAGGCAGTCAGTCTCCTAGATCATGTGGTGGATTCCATACGAAACCATGGAACCGGTAGGGGGCTGAGCCCAAGCATAAAGTTTCTGAGTGCCCTACCTGGGTTTGTAGCTCAGTTAGCAGGTCGTTTGAACGTGCTGTTTCTGTCGCTGGCTCGAATGCAGCCGAAGGCAGTTTTTTTTATACTAGTGGATATCTTCTAAATTATGAGTTTATTTTAGCATCAATGTTGCACGAAACCTGGTTATATGTACAGTTCAACGGAATTTCTGAATCGTGAAATGATCGGAAGTCGTCAATTGAAAGTGTTCTCGTACTGCTGTAATTTACTGCTCTGGTGTATGTTAAATACCCATCTGGGATAACAATATAAAAATTACGGCAAACGTAGTATGCTGATAGTAATTATTAATGTGGAATATCTGGTAATTCACTGCTATACTCAACATAATACCATTGGTTACGCACGCTGGATGCATTGTCTTCACTCTGTCCTACTCATGTTCCTTCTGATGTATACGAAAATCGTCGGATTACAAGTACAAATATTACCGCTGTAATTACGAGAAAAGCACACACGAAGCAAATTGGTTTCCAATGTTTAATCAGCAGACCATATACAACAAATGGTCAGTCCTGTGTGAAATGTACCACAGTAATAAATCACTGTTTAGTATAAATATCAGGTGGCCGGGATTGCGAGATATAATCATTTTGCAATTAACAAGACTAAGGCTGCGCCTATAAATAAAATTGAAATTTCTCAATGTGTTTAGTCCAGGTTTTCGAGTTCATAGTACGGAGAAGGCAACGAGTGATTACTTGGTATATTTTCTACCAAGTGATCTCTAACATGTTTTAGATGTACATTGCAGTTTCAAAGGACCGGATGAAATGAGTTTGCAAAATAGATCGAATGGAATGACTACATAAAACGTTTAGCGGTTGCAGATAAACAAGTATTTACCGAACTAAACTGCCGGTTTCCCGCCAGGAAGGTGGCGTAGTCCACCCAATCTATCAGTTTCATAAAATCATTCCATCCGAATTGGAATAGATGATGCTCTTAAAAAGAGCTTCAGAGTACGAACTCTTCGCCGGACGATGGATTCCGCAGATCTAAACTCAAATAAGTGTCTATGAAGCGTTCAAAACAAAAACTGATCACGTAGTTAATGCACTTACAACTCATTTCACTAGTGATGGTAAGCGAACTTTGGATATCATGTGTTAATCCACTGGTTGTTAGCAATCTTGAAGGAGTTTATGGAGCTGAATGTGCTAAGTACTGAACTATGTTTACGGTGCTCTGTATGTAAACTGTTCAGAAAGCAGCCATTATAAACGATCGTTGAGTGTTTCTGTTTACTCCTTCATGTTTATTAGGTGTGGGCTGTGTAGAACTGAGAGGAAGTATGAAATATGAGGAGATTAGTGTAGAGTAGACTGAAATGACGAAGCAGGTCTCACAGTGAGACACATAATCTTGAATTAGTTTTTCGCCTCTGCACTTTATCACGGAGCACAAGAATTTTGTGGTTTAAATGCAATAAGCGGTAGCTTGTAAATCAAAGTACAACTCTTTCAGACGTGAACAAAGCTCCTTAGAATATGGACAAGCAAGGGCGTGGGGCATAATCAAAACGGAGGGACATCGTATATTGACGAAATGACTTATTCCTATTGCCCTTTCTGGTAGCAGCAAAAACCGTTTGGGAGCTTTATAGACCGTCAGTGAATTTGCTATTTAGTCAGATGTATTGAGTAAAACACAAGTTGTCAATCAGTCAAAAATTCTGATCGATGGCCATGATAAAATAATAGAAGACGTACGAGCCCTGTGGTCCGGTTGGAGACAAAGAACAGCCGACTAAAAATCGATATCTTACTAAATTTGCAAAACATGCATGACTTATCGGGTCAGAATTGGAATCACTAATACAGAGCTTTGTTCCCCAATGAAGTTAAAGAGTTGCAGCTATGTTATTCAGGATGTATGTTCAAGCATTAACTCGTACGTGAGTATTGATGTAACCAGGCGTGAAACTAGGCATTGGTGACCGTTGGAACTATGATGTTCTGGGACCAATGTTATATGCAAATGAGTGGATATGTTTGTTGTGTTGAAGCGCACAACCCATGTATTGCTTTTCCGAATAAACAATCCTTGTGCCATCCGCGTTTTGTAATAACCAAACAGATAGGTAGTCAGATGTGTGCAGACAAATCACTGCGGTCTGCTCAAGAAGAAACCGCTACTCGGATCCAAAGGCACGTGTGGTATGTCCGAATATCTAGATTCATTTTACTGCACGAAGAAACGAGATAGACAACCGAACAGGATGAGTAGGTGAACAGGTGATTCAAATTTCATGTACACGTTAATCGATCAGCGAGAAAAGTGAGGTGAACCGAATACGGTCGACCTGTACACGTCGGATTCATGCAGGCGCACAAAGAGCAGGAGTAATGTGAACACGCTGAGAACATATAGATCATAACGGAGTTAGGAGATCGAAGAGAAGGAAAGAACCAAGTTGTCATTAATCAGCGGTCTTTGTGTTTAAACATTATTATGGTGTTAGTTTCATTGTTATCTACATCTTGATTCACACATGTCATCCTCTAAGGTACATGACCAGAGCCCTGGAAAAACGCAATCTTCCAAATATATATGAGACCCACCCTATCAACCACGAACTCATCTTATGGGAATCCGACGAAGTGTTTAGCGGCAAGCATTGGGCTTGCCAGTGTCACGTATACTTCGAAGGTCACAGGCAGCTTTCTGGAGAGTGCGTATTCTAAATGCTGCAGAGAAGATGATGTTTTTTGATGTGCAATTTCTGTTAATCAGTTTTCTCCTTCGCCGACTAATTGACGTGTGCATGAAATTTGAGTCACCTGTTCACCTACTCATCCTGTTCGGTTGTCTATCTCGTTTCTTCGTGCAGTAAAATGAATCTAGATATTCGGACATACCACACGTGCCTTTGGATCCGAGTGGCGGTTTCTTCTTGAGCAGACCGCAGTGATTTGTCTGCACACATCTGACTGCCTATCTGTTTGGTTATTATTAGTAGGTGTATGGAACTGACCTGAAAGGACGAGGTGTTGCTTAAGCAGACATCTTAAGTAATATGTAGCACGGGTGAATATCAACGTAAACCCTGCCCAATCAGACTTTAACGAGAATATATTAAGCATACAAGAGGTGAACACTAATCACTTAATCGCGAGGATAGCCGCACATTCAATACCCCTTGACCTATTGACTGCTCATGTCTTATTGGCTTGTCCCATTTCACAACGGATTGGGCGACTAACAGATTAACAGTCTTGGTGGATGAACTCGACCGTGTGACCATCCCAGCAGCACTCACAAAAGATTATGACTCATGGTCCACATGCGATGACTTGTTGTGTATCAGGATTAATAATGTCGGGCTTCAGTCTGAGAGAACATATGAACCGTTAGTGGACCTCGCCAAAATTTAAATTCGAGTTTCTAGATTAATTCGGAGTAATTCGTGGGCAAAGTTCATGAAACTGTTAATGTTCATGTTGATCGTAAGTGGCGCTTCTGCACGATTGTCAACCTTGTCCGGCATTACCAATCTATTGGTTTTTTTCAATACTCAACCCCGTACAGAATCAGCAGCCGTCACATATCAACGCTGTTCATAGTCCGTATGTTTTTGTTTGTTAGTGTAACCGTGCCAACCGATCATTAAAATTGGTGCGGTGATCTCGTGCAAAGATAAGATGTAGGGTAAGAATGAGCCGATTGACAGTAAATGGCTGGAGCATTGATTATTACTGGTTTGAACTTAGGTAGACAGTGAAGAATAATTGATCTGTATTTCAAAATTCTCTGTTCACTTGGAGATGAAATAAGGTGAGTTTCGTCCATAATGTTCTGAAGTGGGTGGCTAAAGGTGAGTTTATACGTATGCTCTTTCTATCGGATACTCTCTTAATCTGTTTCGGTAAGACGAGACACAAACTGCCAAGTGTCCAATCAATGATGAATATACTGCTGGTGACCCCCATAATGACTTTACGATATAGTGAGTACGCTCTTGCCTATTGATTCATGTTGAATGAATTTTTGCTGTTGCAAATTGACTAAGTGGAACTCACTAAGTAGCCGCAGTCTGATGTCAGTAAAGAACTTCAGTTTCATACGGAATGCGGCAAAGAAGAGATACTGACTTACAAAGGTATGGTAATAGGCAGCAAGAACACTCTGGAAAGTAGAAGACAGCGTGGAAAAGGCTGGGGGAATAAATGTCCGATCTCCCTCGAATGCGATGGTAAGTGCTTCTCAGATTCAACAGAACCTAGCATCGTACAAACAGGGTAGTAAATACCCAATCATGTGTCACATAAATGTTCGGAAGCTAGCGTGATTTACTCTACTAACCAGTACACATATACAGCATCAACTCAACCAGACAGAACAACATGCTATTCGGAGTGACCTTTGGGACAATATCATTTTTCGTGATGCAACGTCATTGATTTGTAAGGTTCCGATGGCTTGTCACAACCTACGAAAGTACAAAGCTATTTCGCCGGACAAGTATGTGATCATCACTGCACAATAGTTTGGGACAAGCTTTGTTCTGAGGAAAAAGCTTATTCAGTAATACTGGATGGAAAATGAACTGCAGTTTGTTACACTATTTGATTCTCGATTGCACTGTAACAGTGTTATCTTCCAGGAAGCTTACTATCTTTAGCATGCTTCTTATCTCTACAGATGGTGCTTTTTACATCACAGTGTGGACAGACCTGTAAGTCCTGTAAAGCTTGTAACTCCCATGTAAAATGTACGGAGTACTAACTAGAGGAAACTCTATAATGTAAGATCGAGATAATTTTATAACTGATTCTTACGAAACTCGAATGCGGATGATTGGTGTGAATAACCATGAACGTATAACGTGAATCAAAACTCCCTTTCGATTGACCCCAAATTCCGAAATAGAAGAATCAAGGGAAAAACTGACAGAGCATGTTCCGGATGGCCACTGTATGCAGTTGTCAGATGCTCTGTGAATTTTGATGAAATACTACTCTTTGGGTAGTGTAAGCAAGCCATCACATATTCTTATCCCAGACTGTTCCATATCACATTATTATCTTGAGATGTTAGAACTCTGATAGCGGAATGGTGTTCTCTGAACCCGACTTAATTTACCCCTAACAAGGTATTGCTGGAATTATAGAGGGTGTATAAAAGGGCTGTGAGCAAGGAAAGTCCAGTTCACTTTCAATAAGGATCAGGAGTTATTCACGTTGGATCAATTACACAAAAGAATTCCAAAGAGAAACAGAATGATGCTTAAGTAAAAAGAGAATACTAAGCTGACGTACACTTATTGTTGGTGAGTTGGACGCACAAATTAGCTATCATAGTGATTTCGGCAGGTAACAAGCATACGGCTCGTTGGTAGTTGTCCCATGCCAGCGCCCAGTTGGTATACCGTTGACAGTACAATAAAGTCCCGAACCTCTCAGACGATTGAAGTGGTCTTGCAAGCGCGCTTATTGTTGTCACCATCTTCGCCTGGCACCCGAAATTGTCTAAGTCTACCCAATCTCAACAAACTATTAGAATGTAAAAACTCAAAAGACCTGATCGGGGAAAATCACAAACAGAAAAACTTCAAATCATGCTCAGTTGGTTCAATGAAGACAGTAACTTCAACCTAACTGAGAAGTCCTGATCACAGGGTTATTGATTGGATAGAACGGAGTGATTCTGTTCATTCTCCTTTCGAATTGTTCGGGCATGCTGAACACTATTCATACAAGGTTGTGGTTGAACGTTTGGATTTGATTATTCGGTCATGCCTATTGTGATGTTGTTGGCATTGTGGTTAACGCACTAGTCTCACAAGTACGATTATCAGAGTGCAAACTTCGATCCGGACAAGGATGTGCACTACTGATGAGCTCTAATAAGAGCGAAACTCGAGTCTAGTGGTTCCTGTCGAAGTGGGCTAGCCGAAAGGCTTATCTGAATGCGAAGGCTGCGATCGAGTGTGGGTGGTGTTCAATTTTGAAATAACCTAAATCCCCGAACCTTCACTATTGATTAAAAATATGTATTGAAACAGTCCGAAAAGAATGGGAGTTAAGCGCTGATTCTTAGCAGTATGTTTTGAAAGTAGACCACCTGCAATTTTGGAATAGTAAAGCGAACTCGTCTGTCTCTGGTCCGAAGCTGTAGAACGTATACCTGTTTCCGTATGTTTGCCACAATAGCGCTTGAACGGTGCGGGCATCAGACCTAAACATTCAAGCGGCATTCTGTTTTCGGACAAGATACATGAGGAAACAATGCCGAATCTAGATTTGGAACACCGAGGGTGATGCAATCGAATGTAAGGCCATGTCGGTTTACTTGGCAAAACTTGATCAATCTTGTGGTATCCTGGTGGAAAGATGGAAGCTTGAATGCTACAAACTTAAGCATCTGTCCATTACTTCAGACAGTGTGTTGTTCAAGGCGACAGAAACCGCACTAATATATGGAGAACGATCTGAATCAGAGGTAGAATTCAATGAGCAATGTTGAACAACGATGTTACCAAGGAAGACTGTTGTAATGTGATGGAGTTTCGTTTGTTATATTGAATGACCTGAACAAATCACCATCATCATAATTTTCAGCTTTGATCCGTACTTGTGGTTACAATGGCTTGGGTTGCTACTGGTTCTGACAATCGTCGACGAAGTTGTATTGTAATAAATAAGTACAAATATATAGCGATGGGAAAAAGACAGACGAATTAAGCGAACAAAATCAACCGATTTTCACTAACAGGTCACTGGTAGTCGTGTGGTGATAGCGTCACAGTACAGAATTCATCGATCGGCTCAAAGTGTCAAAGTATCAAACTGTCTACATTTCGTATTAACTGTCTCGAAAGTCAATTAAAAAAGGTTTGCGACTGCTATGAACGTAGGGTGAAATAACATAGCTCCTGTCTGACTTCAGTAGCTTTAAAAGACGAAAATCAGCTTGCAACTACATCTTCATCGTTTGTATCAGTCCACAGTTGAACTGAAGCACAGGATGAGTAATGCAGTACACAGGAGCAATATACGTTATCTCAACTAACTCAATAAGACGTACAAATCAGTTTTCTTCGGAGAATTGTTTTCGCAATTTGTTTTTATACCACGTACCTGAACAATTGAAAAAATCGTGCAAAAATTTATTTCCAGTACTGTGCTTGAAATTGCATTTGTTTGCGATTGAGCAGAACCTTTCAACAGCTTTTTATAAAGCCATCATGTCTCCTTGATACGCTGAAAATAAGAGAGCAACAAATTCCAAGCAATCTTCCTGCCAGTTGTGCCTTCTGTATCGGTAATTTTGTTGTCGCGTGGTATATCTCTGAATAGGTCGATAAACTGTTTCATGGGTTTTCGAAAAAAACGGGTGAATCCGGTAATAAAAAAGGACAACGTACCACAATGGTGACACGTTCAGTCCTAAATATGCCGCAAGTCGCTCGACCAATAGAAATCGGAGATCAGTAACTATCAGGTTGTAAACAACTTCTGACTTACCCAGTATACCGACTGATTGGTTTTTTTTCATTCTTATCTCCCGCGTGTGTGTCAGCTAATCGGAAGTCCCGATCGAGCGAACACTAATTAACGACCTTTTGACTGAGACTTAATTCGTTCTTACTTTTCTTGTACGAATTCGATTTTATATCAGCGTCCACCATGGGACCATTCGAACGAACGGGTTGTCTAGCCATATTGAACTACATTTCTACAAACACGATTGTTGTAACTGCTCAGTGAGGTAATGGTTTGAGAAGTCTTGAGCTGGAATTGGTATGTTTCCCGAATTTGTAGCCTAGTGTGCAATCATCTGGTCACCCTGCTAGTCAGTGGTACCATTAACAGTAAGTGAATTTTTAGCTAGACATCTTCCTACTATTGTCTTCTTAGGACTCCATAAATCTCAATAACACGATCACGTCGCTCTCATTTGCACTGTCCTTTGATGCAAATCCGTTGACTTGACTGTGGAACACAGAATCTTTGAAAACACTAATGTTTCGGTAGTAAATCAGTTTTCCTATTGTGTATAATGTGGTATTACAAACTTGTACAAACAGTTGAACGTATAGAAATTGTCACTCAGACTAACAGTAATGCGAAACATTTCACGCTTAATCATTCTTTCTGGCAAACATATGAGAACTGACCAAGTGGCTTTCGAATGCCATGCCTGGATCAGCATATTTTCAACCATTTCAAATACTTCCGGTTCCATTCCGGGACGCGAGGTTGCTATGGTACCACCGGCTACCGCCTACTTTTGTGCGGCTACTGACAAACACGATCTAAACCTATGCATACCGGACTGACCCAGTTCTATACATTAGACACATCCAGCCGGCATGCACACACCGTGATCCGGTTTTTTGCTTAACTTGTTCAGTCCGGTGCCGATCGATAGAACAAGTACAGTAGCGAGCAAAATGTGATCATTCACTGCACAAATGCATGTCTTTAAGAGATACATGTGTGTATGCCACGACATTTTCTACTACACTGGCGTGGTGGTCAAGGTTGTGTGCTGTTTTGATCCGGAGGGATTTACTGACTAGGACTTCGGTCCTTGCAGGTCAAGCCATGCCTTATAGGTCAGAGAGGAGCAGTCAGACAAAAATCAGTTTACCACATAGGTTTGTATGTTGCATTGCTGACTGCGAAGTGCAGCTTAAGCAGTCAGGTGCGAATCTGTGAGTATACAGCAGAACCATATTTATTGTCATGGCACTGCTATCTTTGGCATACGGAAAGAAGAAGTTAGAAAACGTACCCCCAAAAAAGAGCACTCTATTCACCGCACATTTGATTGCTACCACCAGTGTATTATCTTGCAGAAATCCTCAGCAGCTTGGTTCAGCTTCTAATACATCTACTGCGCTCAGCAGTAATCGGAGTGAGTCATCATTATCTGGGCTGGGTAAGAACCGTACTGTCAAATCAGTCAGATTTTTAAGTCATTGACTTCGGCTAAAGTCTTCAAGTCAACTCTTCATTCTGTCAATCCACATGTCAGAGTCTTCGGGTTGGGCACGAATTAGAATCTCGGCTGGAAGTCCATAGACTCTACAGTGTCCGTCGTCTTCCCTTACTGTGTGCTACTCACGAGTATGCTCAGCTAACCACTTGATTTCAGTCGAATGCGGGCAACATCACGACGTAGACTCACCTATGAAGTGGTCATCATCATCTGTTTGATTAGGTGGTCATGAAGAAGTATGACATTCGAGAAGTACGCATCATGCGAAGGTTGCTCAGAGCTGAATGTGGCCTGGATCATTGGTTGATTAGGATTAAATTGTTCATTCAGGTTTTCAAGTTAGTTTATTGTAGATCATTCGGGCAACGGTAGAAAGTGGATGTTAAACGACTAGCAACTTCAAAGAGGTGGACGGCATTTCAGTGTGCAGTTACCGTTCGTCTGAAAGACGCTCTCATATCCACTAATCCTAATGGTATGTGACAAAACTTTAGGAGAAAGATCAGGGTAGCAACAATCGAACTGATAAGTATTCAGCGCCAGAAAAGACCGGATTGATTCACCAATAACAATGCAGCTGCCTCCATTTTGATACCAATGGAGGATGCAGTGTTTCGTGTTTTCACAATGGACCTAAGCTATGAAGGCAACCAGAGGAAGTTCTTGCGTAATCATTCTGGTAGTCCAACAAACCGACCAGCCATCATTGGTTAGCTGATCGTGAATAGCCTGTCACAAAAAATGTCAGAGCTTCATTGTTCTTGCTCCAGATTTGGCGGTGGTGCATAAAGCTACTATACAACTGCAAAATGGAAGGGATTCAGGTGCAGATAAGTTGCCAGAGGGAGTTTGAAGCACAGCAGCCTAGTTTTAGACTGTGCTCTGCTCCAGTTGATTTACTCCTTCTGAGAGCAGGAGATAGTCCTTCAAGAGCAAGCAATGTCGCGTACTGAGCTACCCAATCAAGAGTAAATAACAACAGGAATCCAAGCGGTACTAAGCAGTCTCAGTTTATCAGAAAAACAGCACCTTTTATGGAGAAA
Organism: Paragonimus heterotremus; assembly: GCA_013368495.1. Lineage (NCBI taxonomy): Eukaryota > Metazoa > Platyhelminthes > Trematoda > Plagiorchiida > Troglotrematidae > Paragonimus > Paragonimus heterotremus. The sequence goes on from LUCH01002607.1 coordinate 38,092, forward strand.
CAACAGTATTTACGACTGCTATTAACCGACAGGCGACTTCACGTTTTGGGTGGCCAGTTTTTTACTGTGTTGTTCCACGACCTTGCATCTATCAGCTCGGTTGTTTGAAACAGATAAGCATTCAACAGCAGCTAATCACTGTCTATGGTTTGTCGGTGTCAGTTTGACTAAAATTTCATCTGTAGCAGCTTGTGCGTGAACACTGATTAGCTAAACCTTCTCCAGTCGAGAATCCGCTCCAGTTCAAACTCAGTACACGAGGCACCGACATTTATTGGGGCATCAGTTTGCTGAGTTCCCCTGGAAAGGCGTTAACAAGAATCTTTACTGAGTCGACACAAAGTGGAAGTTTTGGAGACCAGTATCTCCAGAGGGCAATGTGGACTATGAGCGAGTCACGGTACGATCGACATAATGTTTGCTGTTTGACAAATCCAAGAAAAGTGGTGTGAGCGCAAGCAGTCTCTGTATGCCTTACTCGTGGAATCCACTAAGACGTTCGATCCTGTGAGGGGTGAGGAGTTGTCGATGGTGCTTGGTACACTTGGATGTCCGAGTAAGTTCATCTATTCAATCAGAACTTCGCATGTGGATATGAAGACGAACTTTCAGTCACGTGGTTAACTTTATTGACAACAGTTGTGGTAGCGCGTTTTACTGTTCAGTATAATCAGATGATAATTAAATGTATCAACGTCCCAAGACAGCCAGAATACAATTGCAGCAATTTCGCCTCTTAAGCTGCTCATCCAATCCCAGTGTGAATGTATACATAAAAATGGCAACAAACATTGGAAATTAGATATAAGGAAGTTACCCCAAAATACCAAAACGGATAACATGAGAATTTGTGTTTTGCGCATCTAACGAGTGTTGTTCGTGTTTGATCAACAGGGCTTTGCTGATCATCAACTCAGGACTAAATGAGAACAGTCTAATGGGGTTGACTGAAATGTTATGAGGATTGCCGTGCTTGCTGATACACCTGCTTAAAGTATGTTTATATTTTTTTTAGTAAACGGCTGGTAAGCTTGTTAACATTTGTCTGGTTTCCCACTACGTTCCGATCTGTTGTAGAATAGTCCGATCCAGGTACTTGTAATTTATGCAAAATCCACCTGTGACCTGTTAACCGGTGTATGTATGTAGATCAGTCAAGAACCGGATAACGTATTCAGTTTTATAGATGACATGGGTGATCGATCACTGGGCTGGTTCACAAATTCGCATCTGTTCACATTCATACACATTATACAATATTTGCCGATAAGGTTGACATGCATAGGCAATCACTCACTGAGTTAGTTATGCTCCATATGGGTGATGAGAAGGTCTGACTGAACTTGAGTGAATAACATGGTAAAATAATGGATCACCTGGTCCTTTCTTGTTCTCTGTGTATGCGTATGTTCGACTACGGCATAGCTGCACCGCTCTGTGTGGATGTGAACTCAACGTATATCACTGTCGGTGGAAACATAATTACCGGACAGCATGCACATCTTCGGAGTCTTATAAACCATGACTGCCGTACCACAAGGACGGATGATCTTTTCTGAAGGACATCAGTATGCACACGTGAGGTGCCACGTGATTTTACGTCGGACCAATGTTGGCATAACCGGATGCTAACTGACAAGCCAAGAATTCAGGGCCGGTGCAGTCCATGAATAGTTCGAAGGAGTAAAGTTTTGTAATACAAACTATTAACCGGACAAACAGCTCCCTTGTGATAACGTGAACACAGTAATAATTATGACCGATTTTTTGCATAAGCAATTAAGGTTATCGTTGCGACTTCGGCGTTGGAAACGAATCATGAGATTGTCTGGGTCCATCCCGTATTCAAGAAGCTATAGCAATAAATATGTCTATTTACAATACAACTCAAAGGATGTGCTAGCCCTCTTCTGGGAGTCATCAGAATCATCCAGTTCTTCTTAGATTTTTGCGCAATCCTTACTATCATCTGACGGTGAAACGTGATGTACTGAATCCAACCTTGCCAAAAAGCCCGTTATTATTAATATCATTATAGTCATTAATCTACAGAAAATACATCTGAATTCCCCTTGACTTCAGAAAATGGCAATGTGGGTGTGTCAGAGTGAAGCAGATCTAAACGAAACACACGACGTCCGAATTTCATAAAAGAGTTGTTTATTTCTAGTTGAGACATACTCTATCCCACAGTTGTTCAAACCAACGTGCCATAGGTGGTCAGTGAAACCCCATATTTGAACGGGTTAAGATCAAATGAATATTCACACGAGCAGTTTCCTGCTATATTTCAACGGAAAAGTCAGAAACATTATTTTCCACAATGTATCTCTTGAGCACATCTTGTAACTCATCAGGTACATATTGCATTCTGTAAGTTTATATGGCAAAGTTAAATGGATGTTGCGAAACCAAACAACAAGATCAACAATCACACAGACTTCAAGGCGCATCAACCACCAGCGTAATCTGGTGCTAATCAAGTAGTCCTTCTGTTCTATCTATTAGCTAGTGCCGTCTCCACAAACCGGAGAAGTCTACGAAATTTTGTTACATAACGCATCCGGAAAGCATTTTCCGGGTTCACCAGCAATTCACATAACTGATCCATACGGAATTACGTGCAAACCGAGAGCGACATCACATACACTTATGCTCGGTTTAAATTTTTTTCTAAAATGAATCTGAACCAAGTGATTAATTATGGTTGGCGGCATCCGAAACGGATTAGCCTGTCACAGTAACCGAAGCCAAAGAACGCCTGCGCTTTAAACCATCACCCCAGGTGGCTTGCGCTGCACCACTTGCGGTTCCACTTACACACCACGTATCTGGTGTAAACCCGAAGAAATAAGACCAGTAGGTGTGTGAGTGGGGCCTTTGTGTCCAGCTGGCCAATGCTGGTTAGCCAACTGAATGGCTAGCACGGAAAAGAAACCCTTATCCTTCGGAAAATAAACAGTGACAGAGACTGCAATGGCAAGATCTATACCAGGGAGAAAGATGTGTGAAATGTAATACAAGAAGTATTTCAGTATACGAATGCATGCTAGTGCATTCCACAGAGGATAAAGTTGAAAAACAAAACTCAAAGTTGAACTACCAAAAGATCAAGCGAACGATTCATCATTCAATACACCAACAAAGCCTAAAAAGAGAATAGGTAGTAGATCACAGACACCCAAGTTTCTGAAAAGAGGAGCAGATTAGTTGCCAAACGACCATGGTCTTGGTCGATGCAATCATTAATAAAAACAGAACGGACATGTTGATATGACCTACCTGAGCCTAGCGTACTCGTTGTCTCTTCGCCGACGGTACACTATGAGTACGCTTGAGACCTACTAATCCCAAACGGCCAACGCATTCGCGGCCGCACACATCACAACGCCATATAGTTATGTCACCACGACCTATGGCACCGATGGTTCCTTTGTGTACCGCGCGGACATGAACACACACACACAGTAGACGTCACTCGTCAACGTGTCGTTTACATGTTTTTTATTCGCATGAATTCTAAGCTGTTTTGCCGCTTTAAAAGACTATGTCACAATGTTTAAACCATATATGATATCCCTTGGTTTTATAATATAATTCTTTAACCGTACCACCCAACTATGAGTCAATGTGCTATATATGCTTAAAATCATCTGCGCATGCCAATAAGTTATTCGTGTATTCCAAATGAATGTCCAGTGAGTGGACGCATGGATATACAAGAAGAGGCTCTTGAACTCCAAACGTAACCTGGACTTCGCACAGAGAAAGTATAGTGGGAGATACATGTGACCAATGACAAGTTTAATTAGGGGTCAGGTAATTACATTTCCAGTAGTTAGTACATAAAAAGGATAGCATGAATAATCGGTGAGAAATGAGAACCTATAATTTATGAAGGCTTCTGTGTTCATTTGTAAAATGCGCCACCCATATCTGAGTGGACAGATATATAGATAGATGACTGAATGATTTGTTGTTGCTACAGCCACAATCATTTCCGTTTCTGGCAGATTACTGCAAGAGAAAAAGGTGTTTATTTCTGATTGCGATAATTCCCTACACCAGCTACTGAAGTATGCTCAGTTTCCGATGAAATTTTTTCCAGTCTAACATGTCGAGCTGAAGCACCATACCCAAGCAAGCATGTTAATCCAATCGAGTCAACCAGAGTTCTCGAACAGGGAACTACGAACACTGAACGCATTGTTATGCTTTCATATGTTAGCACTACTTTAATAAATGTGAATGCATAGCGGCTCTAGGAAGCGCAGTTGATGATTGTAAGTCTATCAAAAGCTGGACAGCACAGAATGAAAAAAACTGATGCGGATAACTTCCGGTTGCCAAGGCAACAGTGTTATGTGGAAGCTTGGTTTTTTATTAAGTGAACTATAAGAATGCAAGTGTTAGCGAATAACTCTTAAGTTTCAACTTATTGAGCATGTCCTCAATGGAACTAACATATCTGATATAACACGACATATACGTAATATTCACATCACTTGTTAGTCGGCTCCGTCATTTGTCTGGCTTTGTGTTCACGTTCCGGTGAGCTCGCTGTAATTAGCCGACTTCACATGGTACTCAGTATACACAGATCGGAACATCCAGTTGGCTTATGCACACTAGCACACACTTATGGACACTGGTCATGATTGTCCGACTGCTCGCATGTCTCTTCCAGAAGGTTTCTGTTTTCGGTGGGTAGCGTTTGACCTTCAGCTGTCATACCCTGTACAGCTCAAGTTTACCTGATATAACAAAATGCTAAGACTCCGTTTTTTACCAAGCGAGGTCATTGTTAACCAGAGGTCTACAAAGTCGTAGACGATAAAAGTACAGAAAACACTTCCGAAGTAAATAAGTGTATTTCTATGTTTGGCAAACACCGACGGAGATTTGCTGCTTGCTTTCGTCTACTTTGTGTTCAAGAATGTAAGAGGAGCTGATAGAAACCGCATCAACATAAACTCGTCTATAAGTTTGTTTTACTCATCTCTTAGTTAACAACATTATATTGAAATGTGCCTATTATCATTCGAGCCTTCTCTACCGATCAAGACCGTTAATTTTAGCCTAATCGAACATAGCTTAAAATAGTGTTACACGGCTTATAAACGAGAATTCACTGTTATCGTTAATTTCCTGAATGCTAATGTTTTACATGCACCATACACTTCAAGACGAGGCCAAGTTTCTTCACTCACTTCAGATTTTCCTCTTTCATTGTCGACGACTTCTGTTTCAGCTTACTTTCACTTACAGTTGGGTTATTTGTTTGCAAGGTGTAGGCACCTAGATGTTGTGTGTTTGAATACAGACGTAGTAGTTAGATCCATTTCCCTTCCCTTTTTTCCACTCTCTTCTCACAAAAGTTTTTTCTCTTTTCTTCCTTCGGGATTGTGTGGCAGTTAAGCATCAGTGTGAACCATTGATGTGTTGTTGTCTATGATGATGACGATGACTTTTGTCTACCATTCTGTCGGAAGCATCTTATGTTTTGCGACCTTCTCCTCAACAATACGGCTAGGCTTTTTGTTCTTTTGCTTCTTCTGGCCTGTATATTTTAAATCTGAGAAAAAGGAGGAACATCGTATACGATCTATAATTTATACAGGACAACGCTCTAACGGTCAACCTGAAATCAATGTCTGGAGACCTAGAAACAGCGCATCATGACCTGAGAACGACCGAAAAACATGGGTTGTTTTGTCAGTGTGGTCGATACTAGTCGTATCCAACGCGTGACTAATTGGGTGTGGCCGGGTAAATACAAGAACGAATCAGGTCACTTTCTAGACAAATTTCTCCAATGAACTTCAAGGGATGTAACAGAAAAATAATTTTCAAGTTAAATCCCACCAAAATTGAACTGTAGTCATATAATTAGTGCAAGACAGTCGATAATAATTGTTTGCAAAAATGTCACCTGCTTTCCAAAGATTACATGACCAATGAGATTTGAAAGGCTAAAAACGGCGGCAGAGTCCTGGTCATCCAACGCAGCTAGAAGCGGTGTCCGACATTATCGCATATAATGCGGAAGAAGCGATAATACGAAAACGGTTATGTATGTCGATATAAACGGGGTTTGGCTAATACTCTCAAAATGTTGTCTAGACTTGCTTGAAGTGGAATCTGCCTGTTCTCTTGCATTCCCGTTCATCAGCTTCTGCCCGATGGTTAATTTTCTCGCCAACCCAATATAATAAAACGTCAATCACTTAGTCTACAAACGTAATAAGGTTGCCAATCCGTAATGTTCCCTTTTTTCGAGACTACCGAGATCATAAAAAAAACATGCTGATCATTTCCAAACTAAGGCAGTCCCAGAGATTTCCGATTTGATGCATATCTGGTGACCTTGATGACCTTGGAAAAGAATACATTGCTTGCTTCATTTTGAACTTGTAGACTACACTCATACGACAATGTGTGAAGTTAGGTTCCATCAACAGCTAGTGACCCGTCCGACTGGGCCAGATCAACAAATGCAGTTCCAGGACAAAACAACATGGTACTTACTGAGCAAAATGAAATATTGGGGACATTACTTACTGTATAATTGTACGGTGGTGTATTATGGGAAAGAAGACGAGATAAAGACTACGGTTTATAGTTCTCAATAACTGTGAGCAGTCAGAAGCACTCAGATCTTTTACTGGTATTATATGGCGAGTGAAGTAAACTACTTCGAGTCCGTTGATGTGGCCAAAGCTTGGGAAAGAATACTGTCAAAATATGGCACAATCCAGGTAACGTGACCTCTGGTGACGCGAATGGCAGCCACCAAAAAAAGTAGGAAAACGATGATAACTCACAACTGATTTCGTCAGTTCTAAGATAATTGTAGCCACTTGTTCCACGTAAGGAAATATCTGTCCTCAAAAGAATACTCTACCACTTCTGTCTTCATACAGAAATCTACCAAATACGGAAAGGGTTTTGGCTGTAACATCAACAAATCATTTACATATTATCCCATTCAGTTATGGGTAGCAGATTTCACATATAAACATAACGATCCTCTCGTACTACAGGTTCTCGTTTCCCTTTTCCGAACTATCTATTGAAAGTACAATTTCCTTGTGTTTAGTGAGAATGCTACTGACCAAATACATTTCTTGCTTTCCTTTCACAGTATGACCGTCAGATTCTGTTTCGGTTCCAATTGCCATCTTTGTATATCTATGGCCTTTTAAACGCCTCGATTTGATAGTCAGGATAACAAGAATAACATGAAACACTCAAATTCCCGAAAGACGAATAGTTCCACGGTAGCCCAAGAATCCTGCTTAGGGCCAGTAAGTCGACTGAACATGTCCGGTTTCTCAACCAGTAAGATGCATATTATCCGAGCTCTGTCACAGGTGACAACTCAATTCCGACGCAAATTTTTCCAGGTGTTCGAGAGCTTGGAGAGGCAGCGCGATTGTGCCGTGACCTCTATTGTAGGGAAGTAACCCAGTTAACCGTTGAATCACCCAACGAACTAGCGATAAGATGAGAAAACTCCTGGCTTTCCATTCAGCCTGACAGTGTCCACAGGGTCGGCTATAATATGAATGGAAAAAATACCAATTCTTTTGAAGTTGTTCTGCTGAGTGCTCATCTTCAGATTCAGGAAAAATAATGGCGGAGTGAACTAAGATGACAGTGGAGTTTTGAATCGACAAGAAGTCAAATTAGAGGATTATGAGAACACAATATTTGTTAGGTATAACCCAACCGCCAATTCTAGTTAATCGAAACAAATGTACTCACCAGCCGACAGTTACTGAAGGCAGCTTTTGCCTTTGTGGATCATGATGCAGAGCGGGGGCAGGAAGGAGAAAACTTTTAAGATAGAAATTCAAGTGAAAATGACCCTGGGATCATACCACAGGAGACTATCACTTAAGTAAAGTGCACCCCAGACAGCAGTCAGTCAAAACACGTTAAAAAGCACAGAATGGTTTGTAGCGACCAAACAGTAATCGGCCTCCATCACCAAAGATTCAGTTGTACATAATCCTAGTCGCAGTTAGGATCACGAGATCTACAAACTGCATAGGAGGTCCATGACTTGTCTTACAGATGTATAGTCAACCAATTAATCGAATCTGATTACATGGCTCAATGATCGAAATCAGTCACATGACTGTATCCGACACTGATAATACCTGTCAT
>LUCH01002607.1:73578-86282 GCA_013368495.1 Paragonimus heterotremus
TTTTTCCTGTACAAATCTATGGACTTATCTAGAAACATAACTACCAGTTACATGCAACTGTTCTCAAAGACTAATTGCACGCCCACGCGGATGACGACTGACAACTATCGATTGCTTAGTGAAAGTATTCGCTTCTTGCACATTTTGAGATCAGATCAGATAATCAACGTCGAAAATTCACATGCTTAGGCTGATGAGTTCACCTGAGTTCATATGGTGACATCAGATAACGCGATTAAAGTCTGTTCATGTTGTGACGTGCTGTCATTGCGACTGTCACACATTGAGAATGCTTGTCGTAGTGATGAACAGAGTAACCTGGAGTATACACTCAAATGCGATTACTTTCTCATCACTTACTTATGTCTGACAGTTCATTCGTTCGAAATGTATTACCAAAAAAGCTAGTGGAACACAACAAACGGTAACGTGAAGTTTATCTCGCAAGCGCAGTACTAGATTTACTAAGTTTGAATAGCCAAACTGAATCAGACCTTTTATCAATAAGTTACCCCTACTTGTTAAATTTCCTCGTGATCGGTGACCACTGCACTCTTTTACATAGCTTCTGTCGACGTGAGGCTTCAGTGTTTTTGACTAGTTTCGGTCACATTCAAATGGTACATGATCGCTGCATAGAAGGTTATTGGCAAATGTCAAATTTGTCTCAGTTTCCTGTTGACCTTCAACCGGTATATCCCAAATGCACAGTTGATTTTTGGTTTAAAAGTTACCGATCTCTTCTGCTAACTGAGCAACTGATTATCCCGTTCATATATTTTATAGATAAAATGACCGTCTCAAAAAGGAATACAAATTTTGGATTTGAGTATGTTGGTAGTACGGTAAATCAAAGTTAGTTTCCCGTTTTCTTATATGGTTGTTGTTTTATGATAGCACTTTAGCCGATGACCACCTCCTTGTTCTCCTTCAATCACCGTCTTCTCAGCCGTTTCGCATGATCTTTTTTTGCCATCGTTTGCTGCCCAACAGGTTCACATGCAACACGATCTACGTTGACTTGCCGAAGACACTGCTTGCATCGAACTAATGTGATGGACCAGCGCTATGCGGACATAAACGTATAGCTACACACTGACTCTGTAAGCTAATCTGACCTTGTTCGGCTGGGAGCAACAGTTGGCTGGACATTAGAGTGACTTACGTGACTGAAGACTTTTTTCCTGGCCACTAGCGGCAACTTTGTCTGTTGAGTAGATGGCAGACTATTATAAAAAGAAAGGGTGGACAATATTGGCTATTGATTCTGTATGACTTCGGAATCGATCGGTAACGCGTGGTCGATAAGACCACGCCTCACTCTCAAATGCGAGGGGGGCACCGATGTTCAGGAAACGAATGGTTAAGATCAGGTGACTTCAAGAACGTTGGTAAACCGGCCGGTCCCATTACCAAAAGTTGGGGACTGCATTGAAGACAGTGGTGTAATACGATACTAAATAGAATAACAGTAAACGATATAAATGTACCAAAACCTTGATTGTGATTCCTAGTGTAAACGTTGACTATACAGAACGAGTAAGCTGACTAATGCAGGAAGTCAAATGAACACTAAACGGCGTAACAAAGACTGTTCAAAGTAGCTCAACAGCCGACCGAAAACAGGGTCGACATATAAACTAAACTGTGTACTGAAGACAATTTTAACCGCCACACCAATAAGGAACAAAGTCAAGACGAGCCTAACTAAGATCACGCGCTGCTCATTGGTTCAGTGAAAGCCCTAATGGACCAATAGGAAACGAGCGGTGAACCTAAACCCATTGCAAGACTAATCGAACCGCTTAAAAGTAAAGTCCTATCTCAGCCAGCAGAAAAATATCAATGATGGGAAAAAACAAAATCATGAACGGAAGTTGTGACGTAACATGCCATGATCCTGACTACAGATAAACGGATAAGTCAAGGTGAGAAAACTGTTTGATAATAAAAAGGTTCCGGTTTTCATCAGTCGAATATAACAAGTTGACAGTAGCTGTTGGGATGTAGAACAAAAGAAATACATAAAGAACAGATGAAATTGTGAAATATAAAGAAAGACGTGTGATTGGTTACAAATTGTACACAGTTCAACAACCTGCGAGTAGACAGGCGCAACATACTTCGGCAAATCAACATCATGTCAACTAATATTCATAATAGACTGTAACAGATCAATACTGACCACAGGATAGGATGACAAAGAATGGATTAAAAGCAGAGGGTGAGACAACAGTTACCACAGGCTATCAATTGATCCGGAAAGACAAAATTACATCGAGGGAAACTCTGTTTGATCGTAAAAGTAAATGTCACTATAAAAGTAGCCTTTAACCAGTCACATGTTGTTCAGTACTATGCAACACATCCTAATATGTAAATGATCGGCAATCAAAATTGTCAATGGTTAAATGTGTGCAGGGTGGTTTGTAACGCTTAACGAATAAAGACCAAATTCAACATGAATTATGCTGCTCTCACTCGAAGTTGTTACAGATATTCATTGGCTGAATAGTTACTCATCGAAGGTTAACAGAAGTCTTCTTTTTGGTATTCTTGTCACAGTCGTCCCCGTTGTCGTCCATGTCAGTATCCTATCGTCGTCATTGACATGATTTCCCTCTAACTGCCGTTCGCTCACGGGACCTCTAGTGATTTAGTTGCGATTTCTCATTCGACCGTATTGTTGATTTCTAGAAGAGGATGTTTGAACTTAAAAGTGTAACCAGTCGGGACAGAATGCGGTGCACTTTCTAGGTAAAATACTTGTCGCCGGGATGATGTGTTTATGTGTGAAAAAATCAAAAACTTTAAATGAATTATGGTAATGACGGGTAAGCATACTTGCTCTGATTTTGTGGTAGCCACACGTTGTGATCGATTTACCTAGGGAGAAAACTAGAACCAGTTTGGTGTTCTTAATGGCTGTAATCAAAACTCGCCAAGTGTTACTGGTTCATGCTCTCATAGTTTCTTCATCTGGTGTAAAATTATTGAGGAACTTGTTACATCGAAAAGTAACCATTTCCTACCCTCTGTCTCGACAGGTCACCGTTCAGCATGTTTGACCATATTGTACAGTCAGACTTTCTACATACGTTAACAAACAGAGATATGTTCTTGAATACATAGCCGGATTCGAACCAACGGCAGAAACAACACGCCCAGACGCAGCAAATGCTCTACCAGCTGGACTGCGAAGTCATGTTATCTAGCAGAAGCTCTGATTTTCCATAATTGGGTTTCTTCTAAATTACTGACTTTGCCAAACTGCTTATTAATGATGAAATAGGGATAGGTTTTCGGCCCATAATTTGTTTCCTGATTAGTTATGTTTGTTCGCTCTTCAGTGAGTGATTTCCCTCAGTGACGATCTCCGGTTACACCTCTTTCGACAGGCGAGTCTTTGATATTAGAGATCAAACCCAATTGTGAAAGTCAGGGCTTCGGCTGGATTCGAACCAGTGACAGAAACACCATGGCTCAACGCGGCAAGCTCTCTACCAGCTGAGCTACAAAGTCGCCCCAGCAGCTCGGAAATTTCACATTTGAACTCGGTTACCCACCCGTCCCACTGTCATATCGAATCCACCAAATGATCCAGGGGGTCGATTGCCCGGCAGGATTTTTCGAACACTTCACGCTGGAATCCACCAACGCCACTGTTGGTATTAATTGAGGTTAGTAGTAATGTCAGTTCCGTTGATTTTCTGGCTCTAAACCACTGTTATGATCTATTGTGGATACCTGGCACGTGACTGGCTACAACATGCAGACGAACTGAGCCTGCTGCTTTACATGTCTAGTATTTGTTCGTTGACTTGACGACCAAACAACCGCACACTTAGTGAACACCCTTCGCCATTGTATTCAGTTCTCCTAACACTTAATCCATCATAATTGGTTTTAACCAGAGTTATGTTGAGTTGCCGTCACGCGCTAATTTCAAAGGTCGCTCTGGGTGACTACAATTGGTGGTCTTTGGCCACGAATTCCCGTTTGACGAAGTTTTACGATTGCAATTAATAGTTGATTTGTGTAATCCGATCAACCACCGATCGGTCTCGGGTTAGCATTTGAGTACAAATACTTCCAGACAGTGTTTTACTACCGACACAGCATTTCGTTCATCGTAAAGGTCAATTGAATACGAAGTAAAGTAGACATGCATCCGTTCGTCAGCTTCCGCTGGGTTAATTTAAACTATCAGTGTGATACCTTTATTAAGTTCAACACGGTCAAGTGCTGCATACAACTGACCATGAAATTCTTGGAACTGTTAGTTTTACAGATAGACTTCAAAACTTCGATTCATCTGTACGCCAAGCAACCCCCGCACAGTCGGTTGGTATGTCAGTCGACACACCCTAATCAATTGTTTGCTGTTTTCTTGAATCGAACTATCTATATCCAATCTTCCTACTAAACGGACTGAGATTGAACGGGGTCACGAGCAAGTTGTACTAATCATCGCTTTACATCACCTTTGGTGAAGTTCCTTGGAAGTTTTCTGACCCAGAGAAGGGCTACCCAAGGTGGCTGAAACGTTGAGCATCAAAACTTACTCCTAATATTGTGCCCTCCTCAATCTACTTATCGAAAACTTGTAGGACACGACGTCCAAATCCCATCCGTACCTAGTCTGGTGCAGACAATTTTCGATTGATTGGTAATAGAATGTGCAGGCTTTATTGGAGGGAGAGGAACAGTAGTAGGGGGATAAGGACAGTTTGGCTATATTCTTGCGTACTGGAACAGAATACATTTCCCGGAAATCGAAATATTTCTCTGATTGTCACTGATGTTGTATGTCCAACAGACCAGAGCAAAACTGTAGGTTTACAATCAGTTGTGTTACAAGAGATGTCCGATAGCAGTGAAAACCAGGACTGAACCATTTGAATTGCGTTAGAAATGTTTCTCAACCTATTCGGTTCCCCCACTGGGCTATCTAGCGAGCACTGGGAAAAGATTGCAGGATGAGACGGTGTTTACACATTCAACCCAGTTTCTGAAGAACCCAAGAAGAACCAGCCCACTTATTTATTCATCAACGGACACGGCAATCGTTGGGGGTTTCGAGTGAGGGAGAGACCGTGTTCGAAGGACAATTGCATGCGGAAAGGAAGAACTATTTGAACGGTGTGACATTTTGATCTCCACTGTAGATCTTATCAACTTCCGCCTACTATCTTGCTCTCTATCAAGCCATTGACGTGTGTAGTTTGCTTTTCTGGTGCGTCAGCCGGGTATGTGATGGTTAACACACACATACACACACAGCGTGGTGTCCTCACTGCATAATAAATTAGGTTGACTTAGGCCCTAACGATTACTAAAGAATAATCTGCAATCGAGGAAGATTATTTACATCACATTGTATTAACTCAGATACGCTTGTGGTTTCTGCTTCCTGTCGCATCGCGCAATTAACCATTGTGGACAACTTTTGCACACTTACGATAGGTTCATATGGCGTTCAAAAGCGTCCGTGTATGCTTAGGCTGCGTCCTCGGTTGTCCGCTCATCTCTCTATGTCCATCTGCAAGCATGCACGAAGGTGATCAATATTAGGCGGGCGAGGTGATATTCTCAACCTAAATTTAGGACAAACTAAGGCATGCATGCTCTGTCTGAGTGATCGAGCGCATGTCACGACACGCCGGACGATTAGGCAACGCAATATTCTTTACATAATGTGGTTCGAAGTCAGACGCGTCTAATCGACTCTCATTTCACAATTGATCAGTCTAACGCAGATTTTCATGTGGATTCTCATTGGAGAAAGATAATTCCGGCCGATTATGTAGGTAAACTACTTTCAGTCGGACAGACAATGGCAGTGCAGTGACCATAACCATACTTTGCTTCGTTCGCTCTTAATGAGCAGAAGTTCGGCCAGTGGAGGTAGTGTCCACACAAAAACACGCAACAACAACATCACAGTTGAAAATAGTAACAGTAATTTTGTTATCTCTGTTGAACCTATAGAACATCGATCTCACTTTGTACGTCACTTCGAAAGTGAGAGTCGGAGAATATGTCACAAGATGATGACATTTCCATTTCTGTTAATATCTGTTGGATGACCAAGTCGGAGGTGCGAGTATTGCAACACTCGATGAAATACCCCAACGCGGCAGTTAAACATATCCAAAAGCCCACAGTGTGTGGATTGCGGACAACATGGCCGACCGGGCAAGCTATCGCCCAACGAAATCAGACTAACGGTCGAGGATTGCCAGGCGAAAAAACCGGTGAAAGAAGGCGTCAGCCACACACAAACTGGGCGGCAGTGCACACGACATGTGAGTGGAAACCGTTGGTGTGTTGTAGACCGGAATTCCGGTTCATAAATACAGCCGCGCGTGTGGCGTGGGAATAGACGAGTTGGACAATAAATATTGTGCTGTGCTGTGAATGACTTTTTGTTACGAATCGACTTTTGTCGTGAAACCATCAAACTTTACGCCAACTACACACAACATCATTATGTTCAGCTTTGAGCCGTACCCATGGGTATTCTGACGCAGACCGGCATTGATCCTGACATTATTCCACGAAGTAGTATAATAATAAATAATTACGGACATATATAGGAGATATATAATACAAAGAGTAAAGTAATGGAGAATTCTAAAAAGAAGAGTCGGCGCCTTCAAAGATGCGGGTTCATCATTGGCTCTGGCGATACCGTGTCCGAGGACGTTTCTAACTATAGATGTGGATGGTTTCGAACTCCCCAGTGGGTCACGTTGCACGCACCAATCTTGCTTAACGGTGTGATCGAGGCTTTACAAAGCGATGAGCACCTCATCGTCTGATCGAATTTCAGTTTTTTCCGGCGTCCAGACGGCACTGAATAATGCCCGGCGGGTGCTGCATTGACATACAGAAAACAAACCATCCGGCTAAGATTGTGTTTTCATTTTACTGGTTATCGACTGTGGATTTATTGTTTCCACAATTTCGCATCAATGTGCCGTCGCGTTGTTCACATAGCCAGGTTAACTGGTGCTGAAAACAGTGTTCGAATAACAAGAGCTTAGTGCATCTTACACACGTGTCTGACCCATGGAGAAAAACTGAGTGTACACACACACACACACACATTGTAAACCCTACCCTCGACCGGCAGCCAACATTTCTGCGACGCCATAAATGACTAGGTTTAGCGAACCAGTCACGTGCTTTCGTCATGTTCGTGGACACCTTGTCATCAATATTAAGACGTTAGAGTAATCAACAGACTGGAACGGCATGTCTGTAAGAAACTAAGGTGAAGTCAGTGTCAACCCAACAACACTTTACGATCTGGAGATGTAAAAATGCATACTACACAAACCAGATGCACTGTTTAACCGGTTCAGTACAGTCTGTATGTTAACTGCAGGAGAACAGAGTGAAACAGTGTGGCCTGCCTATGTTCATAGGTCTTTAAAAGAAGGAGAAAGGTCTTTTGTTTCCCATTCCCGTCCCTGTGTTGGTTGATTTACAGGTGTAAAAAAGTAAGTGGGAGTAAACGAAAAAACGTTATTGGGAATTGTTGGTGTGCAGTCCAAACAGCAAGCAACATTGGAATACACTGAAATAACATTCCATCACGTATGCACATTTGATGGCCTGTGTTACTGGTCTAGAATGATGACTATGGAAATTGTAGTTCAGAGTGTCTCTCATTTAGTTACCGATCGAGTAATGTTTCCAAACCCTCAGTCGATTCTACGGTGACCACAGAGTTAGGCAATATATTCTAATGTGGACATGCACTAACACTGTCTGACTGAATGACGACTGACATCATATTTTGTTTTTTAGCAAACCGTGCTTTTGACTGACAGTGTAGGCCATTTACATCATCAATCCACACACTGACGTGCTTGTTTGTGTTCACCGTGAAAAGCATCTTTTTTAGAGCAACTGGCATAATCTAAGGTCCACTTTCTTTTACCCCTAATGTTCAACTCGCCCAGTTATTCCAATATTGCGCTTTGTGTTGTAAACTGTTACCGTAGTCAAAACTTAACTTGTTTCTGGAGTAACAGAACATCAAGAATGAAACCGTGTCACCGGTAGTTAAGTGTAAGACGCAACGAAAATTCGGGACACTAAACCAGAAAAGTTTAGCATCATAATCAATGCGGCCGAATAAAGTTATTCTCACAGTAGCCAGCTGTTTGTTGTATGTTGCAGTGTGATTGATGTAAGTTTGAAAAGCATTGGCTATGTTTCTATTCTGTTCACTATTGTCCGGCTTTCCGGCTCACATTTTCCCAGTCCTGCCTCCCTGAAGCTGAAATAGTCTTCCGACAGGCATTTACTTCCTGAACCGTCTAACACAGGTTCAGATGTACATAGGCATTCTGGATTTCTTCTAATCAATAAATTTCTCACGAATCCTATAAAAAGCAGTCACTAAGTCATCTCTAACTCAAAGGTCTCCTCGATAAAGTTCCTTACTACGAGTATGTGGATATATTGTAGTGATTCACTCTGAAAAGTATGCTTGCCACTGAAATGTGATATGTCGATCAATAAACGGTTTGCAGTTGAGAAGTGGTGTAGCATCCGCTAGTCTTTAGATAGCAGTTGTGCTTTAAAACATGTCGTCGTCAAATATGTTTGTTCTTGAAACTTAAGGAACAAGGTGATTCCGGCAGATATTTATCAAGCACAAACATGCGATGTGTGAACTGACGTCCTGAAAACAAAACTAACAAATACCATCACCAACTGCGCTAGTTAAACACTAAAAGAATGCAATTTTAGAATTTCTCATGTGATGATGATATTTACCGTTCAAGGTTAGTCAAGAGTAATTTAAATTCCACGAGTTGTAACCCACGATAAAGTTACTGAAGAAAGATACCACTGCAAATGCTGAGGATTTACGCAAAATCAATCGAGTCATGATTCAGCTGTGTGAGTAATTTAAGTGAAACGTACCACATTTTCTACGATATTGAAAGTTCGAGTACGTGTTTGAAAAGATGATTGAAATGAGAGACTGAGGACAGATTTTTACGGATGTCAGCCAACCTGTCGCAAAGGCCTAATTCAAAGGCCATACCTCACACACAAATCGATAATCGATTTCGGGTCAGGACACAGTAGGCAGCTTAATAGTTACTTTTCTTGGTGTACACACCATTTTGCCTGATCTGAGTAAAGTCGGAATTGTAATTTTACAATCATTAAACTCTCACCAATGTGAGTTAGACAAAATTCACGTCTGGTTGCATCGCTGACCAGCCGGATCGACTTTTAGACTGATCCAATTCGAAAAGAAATGCTAAACTCGAAATTTCTGTCTGATTCGTTTGTCTGCGCAACACTGGTCGCAGGCTGCCCACAAACTTAGTCACGTGATTCTGACCTCGAGTTAGCCATGGGCATTCCACACACGCGCACACAGTAGATTTCAGCTACACGATGACAATGATAACTTGAATAATTGATGAGTAGTAGGGAATTTTGTTTTTCATATAGACTGAGCATCACAGCAGTGGCAAGGATATGCATTACTGACGAGCTCTAATGAGAGCAAAACTCGAGTCTAGTGCTTCTGCTGTTCGAAATGGGTCGACTGGACAGTCTATGGGGATGTGACAGCTGCGATCAATTGTGGGTGATGTTCAATCTATATGAAAACTTGAATGATTGTTCAACTTTTTGTTTTCTAACTTTGATGGTAGACCTTTGCAGTAGAGAAATGTTTAGCACGGATTTGACTTTGTTTATCGTATTGGTCCTTTTTCGCTGAATACCTTATCGTTATTCGGTAATATCATAAACTGATAATCAGCTAGACTAATAAACAGCTTTCAGTTGTAAAAACCACGGTGCAATACTTAAGCTAGACACCTGGCCCATATTACCAACACTGAGTACAATAACTCTCTCTCATTATTATACTTTTATGTATGTGGTACACAACCAAGGAGGGAAGTCGCCTTCGGAGCTGACCTCTATACAACGCGGTGATAACTATGCAGTTCGGTATGATCGATTGAATACACTAATTGAATTTAAATGCAATTTACCCTGTACCTAGCTGTTCATTTCTGAGCTATCCATTTGATCACATGTGCAACACACACGGTGCACGCGCAGGCACACATTCAAATAGCCACACACTATGCAGACGAGACACATCAACTCGTTAACGACTGTCACCAGAAGTATCAACCTAACGTACACATCACACATACCGTCAGTTTCACTGACCGGACAAAAGCTATCTTTTTGAATACTCCGCTGAGTATAGCACAGTTTAACTGGAGCACTCGTTGCTCGTAAGTGAAAATTAGATGAAACTTTTATGCAGTAATTCGTTGTCGTTGCTGTAGTTCTGAGAAGGCGGAGAATTATGTCACTCCACGAATTAACTGAAACTAATCAACCGATATATATATACCAGTTCATCAGAACAGCAAGGTGGGTGTTACAGGGTGTTGGCATTCTGATCCGGCTACCAGCTTGTTGAAAAAACTAACCTGTATATGTTCACCAGTACACGTGCCGACAGCGACTGAAGTAGAGAAATTGAGGTCTAATGGATTAAAGGGTGAACCGATAACGTAATACATTTCTTTGACGCATATAGTACCAGTACATCGGACTGTTAGTTAGCTAAAATCGAAATGTTAACATCCGGATACACCCATCTAACATTTCAAACTGTTTACCGTTGTGCTAGATTTGCGTATCAGCTTATCTCGTCCTATATTTATTTTCTTGGTTTTTCAACCAATCCGAGATAATCCAGTTGTCAAATGTACATTCACTCAACTTGGAACCTCGGTAACAACATTACTCCCCAAAAACATCATTTCGTTGTAAGTACCACTCACAACGTTAACTAAGAAGTGTCGTTCAATAGGTTCGATCGGTTAGTGTTGATAAAACTTATTGCACACAAAACAACCTTTCCCTTTAACAGACTTGAACAAAGGAGTCAGAAACAGTCTTTTGCACAGGGAACCAGCATCATCGACCGCGCGACACCTGCTGACTTGTCGAACCCAACTGAACCTGGAAAAGGTGTCTCGGATATGTTAAACAGCAAAAAATCGAAGGCTGCTTCGGATCGCGGAGACGGCAACAATTAGCAAATGCAAGCCACCCTTCTGAGTACAGGAAGACATGTTCGTCAGTACGAGATTGCCCTGGTAACGGATGTGTATGGTTGTGTGAGTGTGCATGTGTGCGTGGGTTTGTGTGGTTGGTGATTCTGTAGTTTAGTTTCACAATGCCCACTGAACTTCGCTATATAAACCCACAGACTACAGTATGTACCTGATGAGATGCAGCAAAATGTCCTCGAAAGATACATTATTGCACACAACTAAGTCCTCTTTCTCTCTATGTGCATGTCCTTTAAGATCAAATCGGAATGCACTGCTGCCGTTGATGAGATCGATTTTGATCTCCACAATGTCAATGAATAACATGCACTTTCATCTCCGAAAAGTATTTCACAGTACCATTGAACTGACGTTAAGCAGTCTTTGTTTGCCTAAATCCCGTTATTTGCTACAGGTGGTTATCTGCCTTGTGCACAAAGTTGACCAAAAAATGAAACACTTGAACAGTGTTACACTCTGGTCACACGAGAACGATAAAATACAAACATAGAGCGGACAAAATATTGAAGAAGCAAACAATAAAATTGATCCAAAAACAGAAAAATATTTGCATGTAAACATACTTTATAAACGGTCTGTTTGTAAGAATCTGTCAGAGAAAATCGTTGCGGTTCGCGTACCACATCGATGTGAAAATACTTCAAAGACCAGCGGTCGATCAATATGAAGTATATCATACCGTCACATGTGTGTTGTGTGCGTGTGTTATTAATAATTGCACACCTAGCTGATAAACCATACGGAATCAGCGCTTAGCCGGTAGATGCAAAAAGCTGTAAACATGCAGTGACTTGTTCGTGGTTTGTTTGTAAGGTAATCTTTTGATGGTAGGTTTAACCACCAGGCTAATCACAGTGCTGTCGTAAGGAAAGCAACAGAAACGGTAGGAAAGTGAGCATTCCAATGAATGGTTTGACACAGCAACGGATGAGCTTTAAGTTCATTTTCTGTTGGATAATGGGATCTAACGTTCGAAACTACAGTAATAACAAGTGAAGTCATGGATTCTTTTTTAAAGGACATTTTTAGGAGCAAGCTACAGGTGTACCGAATGAGTACAGTAATTAGGTGGTTTACACTTTATGGGCGCTATGTAGACAACGTTTTTTGTGTGATATCCGTTATCCTTAAGTTGGTTCACAACCACTAAAAGGGCTCTATAGACCTTCCAGATATCACTAAAGTACGAATAAAAAATGATTCGATTCACCGAACTGTGCAGATTAAACAGATCTTGTTAACACCTTCCCCTTGGGAGATTCGCTTCAGTAAACCAAAAACGCTCACTCTTGAACAAAGTTTCACTTAAAGAGAGCTGAAAATCTGTTTTTCTTTCAAGCTACAAACCGAGATTAAATTTCTACAACAAATTTCGTGCAGGACATTTGAACACAAACCCAAATCATTCTCACTGAATAAAAGATGCGCAGACATTAACCCTCATTCTCAAGAAGACTCACTTACTGAACTAATTATCGAATGACTCAGTATTCCATAGGAATAGTCTGCGTGGTATCCAGTTGTGCAAACGTTCGCTCTACCCTCATTTATCATAGG
>LUCH01002608.1:21096-32088 GCA_013368495.1 Paragonimus heterotremus
TTTAATAAAATTACAACAAAAGGTACTGTCTCATCTTGAATGTGAATCAACCGGATACACAAATTATCCAACAAAGTAATTCAACATGGGGTAACTAAGCACGTGTTCACAGACAGTCACCAGTCAGAGAGAAATGATCTAATCAAAACAACCGGATACAGATGAAGATGAGAACCTGTCAAACAACACTAAGGAGGAAGTTTTAACAGATAGACAGTGACAATTGAAAGAAGGAAGAAAGTAAGTATTTTATGTGCATTTATTGTGCACAGTTCGTTATGATCGTTTACTGCATACCACAAATAAATAAAGGCAGATTAAGGATAGGCATTCTACACTCAAACCAAACATACCTCTACGGATTCATCGTTCAGCATCCTACCAGACAAAAGACGACAGACGTACCCGACGTACTTCAGCAAATCCAACTGACGCCATAAACTGAATTAAATCAAATTGACATGCATCTGCCCTTTTTCTGATAGGGCACCCACGCAAACAGACAATCAATCATGAAGCACACTTCCATTGTCTAATGGTAAAATGATCTCCAAATAAACGCATACACGTGCCCGCTCGCTGATCCAGAGGTCACTGCCTGGACAGACAATATAAGTGGATTCACCAAAGACAGATTTGAACCACTTAGTACGATTATATTTACCAGTGTTTACTGGAAAACTGCGTCACAGTTGGTCTGTCATCATTGCGTGTCTAATATGGCTCATTTCTGTAATTACAAATGGTAAATGGATGCGGTGGTCCATTGAGAACAATATGTTTACTTGGCGTTAGTAGACCTCTGTGGAAAATCTGTGCAAAGCTGCGGTTTATACAGAGTTGGTAGGTCACGTTAAAAACGACATTTACTTTCAGACGGCTATGAATGTAGTAGCAATCTTTCTTCACCTAAATGAACAAATCACAAATCTAACTGACTGAACCTCAGTAGGAAGATTCTACGCATCTGGTCACATTCGGGTTGTGGCTTTCGATTTCGACTTTGAAGAGCAAACATTATCAAGCATCACATCACCAGTTGAAGACCCACTCAGAAGAAAATCATAGTGAGTATATTATATTTTAGTGAAAAATTTTTTTACATATTGGTTACGAACGAATGTGACCTGCTGTCTACTCGATGACGACATCTGGCTGCCGTTTATGAAGTTCTCCAACTTTTGATAGCAATATGACACATGAGCGAACAAAGTAGTCGTTTCGCTCTGAACTCCGAATTACAGTGGAATACAGCGCATATCACATAAGCGGGACACTGTCTTTTCTGCCAGGGGAATCTTTTCCCCAACAACCCATTAATGTAAAAAAAGATAATATTTTCGATAATGTCGTGACTTCTGATGGGACCATCACAGAAATCTACATCTGATTACCCAAATTTAGAAGTAAACATTGGGCTACTAACAAGTAGTACAGTTTTCCACCAAATCGCAGTCCGCACTTCGTGCACGTTTGCTGACGCACGAGTTTAACGCTTGTGGAAAGTTTGACAATAATACCATGACGGAACAAAACGCAATGACCAGTCCTTGGTGTGACCACTGCTTTCTTGACAGGCAGTCGTTTGAACCACAACATTCCTTCCGCAAATGTCTGTTTCTTGGCATCCGTCATAAATATCGGAACAAAGCCTCATCAAGAACGACTTAAAACAAATCCAGATACTCTTAGGATTGGAGGTCAGTCATCGTTAGGAGTAACAGACTAAACCATTATTTCAGTGGTCATTTATTGTTACATACTTCGTCAAGTTGTGAATGAAGATGGCAAATCCTAGGTAGTCCAAGAAACTGAGTTGTAAAGGTTTGCTGCAATCATAATCCATACTGCCTGACAAAAATTAGCCGGGACTGTTAACAGAGGTCTACAGGCAACGGCGTGAAATCTGAAATACACGGTTGTCTCTACTGGGTGAACTTTCCTATGCACCGTGCCCTACCTGAAAATTTAGTAACCCACAGCGGGTGAAATAATTTATTGTGGTTGTTTCCGCTGTGGTATCGTAGTTGAATACCACTCGTTCACTTGGTTAACAAGTAATCCAGTAGTACAAACTCCTGTAGGTTACAGCCTGATAACCAGAAGTTATCAAAAAATCGAGAAACCTCTTGGCATTTGGATGGCAGTTACGTTTACGTTTTGTTTACAAAATC
Source organism: Paragonimus heterotremus (assembly GCA_013368495.1). NCBI lineage: Eukaryota > Metazoa > Platyhelminthes > Trematoda > Plagiorchiida > Troglotrematidae > Paragonimus > Paragonimus heterotremus. Next base: position 23,271 of record LUCH01002608.1, read on the forward strand.
TCTGAATGTATCCAGAACATGAGTAATGAGATGGTTAAGACATTATGTATCAAAATTCTTGGATTTTCGAAGAATTGTATGAACAGCTGCCCGGAGCCATCAGAAGTAAGATTAAAACAGCGGAGTATTTTTTTTCATCTCAAGTGTAGCCAGTGCAGTTAATCCAATGAAGTTTGCTTCCTTAACACAACAGCGTCAATGAAAAATACAAAATTTAAAAAGAATTATAATAATAACGAATAATAATAATAATAATAATAATAATAATAAACTAGTTGAAACATTCGATAAAATGTGACTACTTGTATTCATGTTGATAGGACAGCTTCACAAACAGGCTCATCTCAAGTGGTTACTATGGTTGATCATTTGCTGTTTTCATAAACAGCACGCATGCTTGTGATCACCACGACTTGATTTCCGAATTAATTTTATGCTGTTGGATACGACTACGGTAATTTTATCGAAGTGCTTTTGTAGTTGGCAACGCGCAAGTTCGTTTTTGTGTTTGCTTTTTCCAGTTGGTGATTCAGAAAAATCCACAGTGGTGTTGTACGTTGAGTGACGGGCGGCTCAACAATGAGCGAAACGATCTCAGAAGTAACGTGCCTCGTGTGGATATGTATTACATAGAGGTCGTGAAACATCTCGGGTGTCTGATAGTTGCATGAGTGTTACACTGTTACCCTAAGTCTTAGATAGACACAATGGTAAATAGAGCCAAAAAGCAGATGTCTTATAAGTCGAAAAATTGATCGCAACAAGGTACCCCTCTAGTTGATTCTTTGTGTTGGAAAAGTAGGCTAGTCATTATACGAACGATCATATGGATCATACGTCTGCGCGTATGGTCGATCAGTAAGGTGAATGATTTTTATGTTATTATTGGATCGTTCGTATTGTTATGCGGTCTACTGTTCGACTCAAACACGAGAAGAAGAGAGACAGCAACACGTTTATCGGAAGATCGGGTCAGAAGTAGCCCATAGGACTTTAAATTTATGGGTCGAAACGATTACCATACATGACCGACAAGACGTGAAGCGAATCAAATGAGACGATCAAACATGGTATTCAGACGCACAGCAAATCAAATGAAAGACATATGACAATCAGGGTGTTAGAACAAATCCCTTTACAGTAGGCTTCAGAAATACAAGCACTAGAAAATACATTCCAGATAAAGCACAAGCGTTCGACCGCACGACTACAATCTGATGGCTGAGTGGAACCATACCGATCGACCGATCGATATGGCGAGATGCGTGTTGGCTGCTTTGTTGAGAGTTACGCCTCCTAACGGTTACTGACTCTTTCGCAGTAATAGGCAGTCCCCACATATCTTCTATGGATTGCGATTATCCGTTGTGTTAACCTATCTTTTCCTAGAATCGTGAAATTAAACATCATCCACAACTGAGTACAGTGTTAGTATCTGGATAAGTCCTCCAGCCAACTACATTCGAGAGGAAGTGATACACTCAAATACCGCTACTGCTAAAATGTTTGGTATGATCTATGTTCGCATCATGGTACAGGTTCCTATTAGACAATGTGTGAGGACTGCGAATAACTATGAGTGCTGTTCACTGTGTTTTCACCAACTCCCTAACGGTTTACTGGTTATTTCAACACTGTTCGTTTGACCAGAAAACTTGGGTACTTTAAATTTCAGATAATGAAGGTTTATCATCTCTCAAATCAGATGAAAAAGATGATTGCGATCGTCATGATCGTTGATTGCCCAGTTTTCTACAATGAACAATGACAGCTGGAAGTCAATCTTCATGATACTCAAATCTTACAAATTCTTGCTAGCTGGGCAAGTGTAGAGCCTTTTCAGATTTAGTTAACTGAATACCATTGTGAGCGACTGAACATTGCAAGAATCCAGGAAACTAAAAAGATTCAAATTTTAGGAGCTGAATTTGTGGTTCTATACCAAAGTTGTCATATCAATCACCAGAGCGAAGCCCTTTATACAGGCATTTTGGATACCAACATAACAATTTAGAAAACCAGAGCTTTAGTTCTATTTATTAAAGTGAGCAGTTACCCACAAGTGAGTAGGTGTGGTCGGTTAACTATCCCATTGGTTTACTAATGAACAGTTTAGAATAAATCTTTTGTCTTTCATTCTGATTGGTTTATCTACTCACTGTCATTATCAAGCCCCATTTCAACCTATCAGAACACAATTGATTTCCAAAAGTAAGCAATAAATATTGCGCCAGCACAACGTACGAGCAACTAACAGGTTACCCACCTACCCGTATAAGTCATCATGAAGTGAGTAATGTTCACTGAGCTTACTAGTATACAATCAGCGTTACCGACTAATGATTTTTTCCGCCAGATATTGCGTTCATTACAATGATTGAGCAAATTGTTCCTATTAACACAGCTCAGTTGTAACTTTTTTTTATGAAACCAGGTTATTTTATGGATATGTAGGAGTTCGAATTAGACAGACTATAGAGAAATGGTTGAGAAGTTCTGCGTTGGTTTATGCCGTATATATAGGCCGATTGTGTTGGCTGCACGGTTGAACGTTATCAGTATACACCCCATCTGTTTCCTAGAGGTAATCCTTAGTTATGAATGTACCACATTTGTACAGACTACTCATCTTTGAGGACTTCCGCAAAGGTGGTATGAACAGTTTGTCACCATTGTCAGATTTACGAAGGCTGTAAATAGTGTGACAGATTCCATAACTTAAATGAGACCTGACTAGAAATAAATGCCGGTGTCAGTTTGGTTTGAGTCAGTAAAAAAATGAGAATATGCTTATTGTACATCTCCAGGTCACATCTGTAAACTGATTGTACACATATGAATACTTCTTGTTTACGATGCCGTGGAAGTTAAAAGTCATTTGCTGGTTAACTAGTTACTCTCTTAACATGGCATGTTTTCATTTTGTATAGCTACTTGCACTGTTGTCACATTCTGCTCAACAACCGAAATAAATATCAGTCGTAAACGCCCCATTTAGTTTATTAGATTTGATCGTTCAAATGTTCAGACTGCATTAAAATGACTGTGTGAGTCCGGTTACTTATGAACACTTCATCTTTTGGTGTGAAGCGTTTTTGTAGTGGAGTATTTTTTGCGTTCACTCTTGACAGTGTTTAAAAATGTCTCACCTTCCGAGTTTTAACCGTTTTATAACTATACAATAAGACTGGAGTCTTTTTTAACGTGAGATCTTACCCGTGGTGTTTTCACCTATATCACACCAGGACAGATAGTTGCGTAGATGCCATCTCTGCACGTACAGGTGTTGGTACAGTCAGTTCCATGCAATTATCATGTACCATTCGGTAGTATGGGAGCATAACGTGAAACAGATGTGGTCTTGGCTAATATAATTCTCATATCCAGTCACTCCACAGCTAAATTTCCTACAATTTGAAGTGGTTCACGGATTATAAATTCGGCGGTTGACGCAAATCATGATGGAATCATTCACGTTCCAATGTGAAACGAGTATCGAAAAGCTGTGGTGAAAAACAATTTAAAATTGCTTAGAAAATGTGCGATGAATGCAAAATGTCATGAGGCCTTTGGGAAATGTGCAACATTCTACTGACTATACTCGGCTCCCAAATCCCCCCAAACAAGAGCGCACGTTTCGGGGATTTTAAAATAAAATTAGCAATAGGTAAACTGTTTTGCGAACGGATCATTGAAATATTCATTAGGTCCAGACAAACCAACTATCTAGAGAATTTGGTGACGTTGAATCCTTTTTCACTGTATCAGAGGCACCTGATGGGAGATCTGGTATATACATAAAACATAATTCGCATACCGGTTAATTAACAAACACATCCTCCGGTGTGTTTGAATGAAAGTTTCATTTTCAGAAACTAGAACACAGAATAGGCAGAAGATTACTTGCACGTATATTTTGCATTTTTAATCTACTCATACTGAAACAAGCACTCTGTGAACACAACTCAATCGGTTCAGTTTTGAAACTCTTTTGCTAATTGATGTATATGCTGAGTGACAAGCTGCGTCAGAATTTTCTGGCTAATTTCTTCAATTGTCCCTCCAGATCGTATTCGCCGGATTGTTACTTCAGTGTGTTCCATGTCGACATCACTACATAGAAGAAGCGTACACTAACTAAGTTTCTGTTGGCATCCACTGATTTTTCACCAAGATTATAATACGATAACAGAGTATATTCCTCCATTAACCAGAGCGCCTAAGAAAAGTTTATTTTCAACTAAAGTATCATTTGTTTTATACCCTGTTAGTGCGAGTGAACACAGTCGAACTCCGATTGTCCGTTTGAACTGGTTACGGCCGTAAGAGTTAGGAATGATATCTGTAATGTTCATTAAAATGCTGGTCTGTAGTGCCTGCACACACTTGAGTTGAACTGACACCTGATAGTTTACACACCATAGTGTTCAGTAACTCTTATGTTCCAGGGTTTCAATGGTAGGCTGAACAGTTTCGCAACTAACCAGTATATTCTTCAGTTTCCACGAATTAGAGATGAGCTTTCTAAATCATGTGGCAGCAAAATGGTCTACCAAGATGAATGTTCATTTAGACTCATCGAAGCTGTTCAGGCACAGCTAATTCGACCGAAAATGAACATAAGCTCATAAAACCATTATATATATTACACGTTTAATTGGTTACCAGGTAACTATCACAGTTTTTCAGTTCACTGACAGTTTTATTCCTGTCGTAACTTATTCAACTAGCAAAACCGTCTTGTAAGAAGAAACTCTCCTTACCTACTATCCCATTAATATTGAATTAGTTAATCGTAATGCGAAAATAGTTTAGCCACTATTATAACAGACAGACCCACTATATCCACATAGAATTAATAAAAGGTTTATACATAAAAATAAAAACCAGTCACATATGCCCGTGATTGTTTTGCAAGATGGAAGCGAGCTATGCTGTACTGAAGAGGACGGTTGTAATGGGGGATTTCTGTGTCGAAGGGTGTTGCAAGTGTCGAATATGAATTGCATCTTATTTTCAAAGGGCTTTGGTGCGGTTGACCAACGACAATTTATAGTTTATGTGATCGTGAAGAAATAAATGACGAGTGTTTCAACTGATAGTAAGAGTCACACGGTAAGCGCTTCTGAGCGGGTTTGGCGAACATTGCAAATGTTTAAGAAACGTTCGTTTGGCTTTATCCGATGGCCGTCGTCACCCATTTGGGAACCAGTTGAGCTTTAACTGGGCTTCATTAAACTACTTACACGGTCATTTAAAGAGGTTTTGACGGATTCTTTCTAGTAGTTGTCTTTTGGTTTTCAAAACCTAGCTATCTTGACAACAACAGGTTAGACAAGAGAATAAACTGTGCCCGTCCACATGAACGGGGGTAGGGTGAGAACTCTAGAAGTCAAAATACCAGGCTCTGTCTGCACTATCTTCGCGAGCTTATACTTCATTTTGGAATAGAAAGTTTTATCTCTTGGGTGTCTATTTTTAGTAGACATTTTTCGAATATATCCTGTTCTGGAATGCAAACTTGTGTTTACTGTTTTACATCCATCAAACTGAATTTAGTTTGTACCTCCGAGAAACAGCGGTTAGGGTTAGTCTTGAATGGTTCAAATTCTTTCCCCTTAGACTGATCTTTGAATTGATTTGCCCGATTGATAAAACAAGACTACATCTCCCACTACGAGGGCAAGATTTACATCGGAATTATGTGTTACAACAGGAGCAAAATTAAAGTATAGTGCTTCTTTTCGAAATGGGCTTGATGAGATGTTTATGAGAATAGGATGTCTATCGCGACATTTGAGGGAGATTCGTTTTATAACCACATTTCATATTACTGATGAGTAGTCAAGGAGTTGGTTAATTTCCGGTTCAGCGTCAATCGCAATTGATCGCAGCCTTCCAATTCAGTGAGACCTTCCAGCCAGCCCCTTTCGAGAAGAAGCACTAGACTGGAGATTCGCTCTCGTCAGTAATCCATGTCCTCGCCACGGCCGAATATCGGGGACTAAAACTCCAGTCACGCTTTCATGAGGCAACCGTGGTGATCACTGCGCCACTGACCTCACATTGGGCATGACCGAATGGCCATATCTGAACGCTCAACCACTTTTGCTTGCGAGTAATGAACAGGTTTCCCGATCGCCTCAAGGGGAGACGCAGTTACTGTCTGTTAACTTCAATCGATAATCTTGCGATCCGAACTTCCTAGGCAGATCAAAATCTCTGACCTCACTAAACCTGCTGGAGAACATTTTAGATTACTGATGAGTAATCAGTAAGTTGTCTAATTTCAAGTTAAAAAAGACCGACTGGAAAATCTGTCTGAATGTGAAAGCTTCCATTAAATATGAATGACGTTCAAATTTAAATATACGTAACCCCAAGACATTAGTTGATTATACGATTTCACTTACATTCTTTCGCACAGTTCACAATTTCCTGCTCACGTTTGTCTACTGTTGCTGATCGCGAGCTTCCAATTTGCCTGGTTAACACAAGCTCAAATGGATTCGGGTCTGGACGAATATGTGCCTGAGGATGAATTCGGCATCTCCGGTCAACGATACTTTCGACAAAATCCAAGAAAACGTGCCCAATTTCTTCGACTGGGCAAACGAGCGCAGTTCTTGCGACTCGGCTAATTCATAAATATACATGCAAGTAGAACACTGTTAACTTCAGATTTCGGTCTAATTTATAAACCTGAAACTGTAGCGAGTAGTGTAAGTATGATTTTCCAGCTGTTTCTTAATAACGCAGTCGGTCCGATTGACTACTACTACTCGCTTTTACATGTGATATTATTAGGCTACTCTAATTTTATCCACGTAGGCTTGATAACTCAGATTATAACGGAGGATAATGAACTTAGAAGAGACCTAAGTACGAAAACTTTGGGATTCGAACTGATTCGAGCCCACCATAGGCATATTCATCCGGTGGTTTGGTCGAGTCCAGTCAAAATCCACATTTTTACGACTTGGTCAGTTTCATATTAATACACAAATCTCAACACTTATCTGAGTCTCATGCACCTGTCTATTTTAGTAGCCTTAAGTGACGACATTGCAAAACTGATGAAAAATCGCCATAAACGAACTGTAATTAAATGACAAGCTTGTCATCAGTATCATTTGTTCTACTATACTCGCTACATCATACATATTATGTAATGTTGATCCCCCACCCCCAACACATTAATTTCGCTTAGTTCAGCGATTAAAATGTGTAAAATATTGTTACTGAGCATTTTCTGTCTGTTTTGTTCACAGATTCTGGATCTCATCCAATCACCCCGATCATCTGATGAATGTTAATCATTAAATACATGCTCATCTGACTACTAGTCATCTGCTATTTGTTTTCTTTTTTTAATCGCTGGGTTTTTGATCGCACACGAAAACCTGTCGCGTGATAATCTGTTCGGTAGGAAGACATACATAACAACGATCATCTGCAAAGTCTGCGAATAAAGTACTCAAATACAAAAAGAATCGAAAACAAAACCAACAGCTTGGAGCACTTTTAAAAAAACTGATGTCGTATCGTGTGATAAACGTCCAAGCGGATACAGCATGTACAGATGTTTAATATGTTTTAATATGTCATGTTTATCGTCAAAAGTAAACAAGTCCCATAGCCGACCCGTCTGTGATGACAATTGCTATAGTATGCTTCATTCAGATTATAATGATCATTATCGTCGACACCAAGTCTTTTTTGTGAATCACACTGACGTCAACCTGAAAAGCAAACTTGTTCTACCGGAGACTGAACATGCGGAGCTATGTAATCAGTAACGCCTGCCTGGTTGAACCTAAGAGAACTTGATTTTGGAACATCAGTCAAACAAATAATGAAGAGGATAAGTCTAGTTCGGAAAACGATATCAGCCATGACTAAGTATTTTGTGGTCTTTTTCAAGAGGTTGGTTAAGAGCATGTCTACATGAAATCTTGGTGACATTTAGCCCACTCAAAGGAAGCATCAATCACACACCCATTCAACGCCAGTACTCGGTCTGACTCACACAGTTACAAGGTATTGGATGAGCGAGGTTGTGACGGCCGAAGTAAATAAAGCTGCCGATCCTAAGGGATTTATATTAAGTTCTGTTACACACAATTCACTGTTGGATGTAAATAGGGGCCTTCTTCATATAGGCCACTAAGAAACTCGCTACCCGGTGTATAGATGTGTAGCTTGAAGGATCAATAGGTATTGGTTACGACTCAATTATGAAGAATGTGAATTTTTCTGGGTTGGAACCACCGACCGAAAAAGTATGATTTAATGCGGTAAGTAGTATACCAACTAGGCTACATTTTCAAGCTGAGAGGTCACAAATGTTCACAATTGGATCCACTATGTCATATGAACTCCACCAGATGATCCAAAAGACTGACTGTCAAAGCAGGATTTCTCATACAGTTCACACTAGAATCCACCAACGCCACTGATGATTCTTGAAAGTGTATTACTGGTAAGTAGTCTGACATATTTAATAATTTAGAACGGACTCAGCTACTTTTCGGTAATGATTTCAGTATTCAGCAGCAGAATTGATGGATTCCAGCGTGAATTGATTAAACAGTTCTGTCTTGACGACCAGTCTGCTGTACCATTTGATGGATTCCATATGACACAATTATTTGGGTGGCTAATTGAGTCCAAATTTCAAATTTAGGATTCTCTTCGTGACTCCATATTTCGCTATTTTTGTCACAAGTTTGAATGCAGCCAAAGCACGGAGTTACTAAGATTTTAGTGTTCTTTACGATATCAGTATTAAGGTGTAGGCACTATTGTAAATGTGTTT
>LUCH01002608.1:38461-78380 GCA_013368495.1 Paragonimus heterotremus
GTGTATTCCATGCGTGATGTTGGTAACGATGATTTGGCTCACTATCAGCAATCGATTGGGATTGTAGTTTGTCGAGTATTCTGAGATCGTGTTCGTTTAACATGTAATTCATTAAATGATGTGAGATACAGTACTGTTGTGATGATCTTCTGACGTTTCTTTCTGGATTGCGCACACTACGTTAGTGTGTACAGATAACTGCTGCATCTTTTTCGGGTGAGTGAGAGCATTTTGTTTCAGTGCTCTAAATTATCATGGTTCGACGGGTGGAACCAATGCAATTAGGATTTATTCGTGTTTATTTAGACCCGATTTTGTGTTCGACAGACAGATGACCGCATATTTCACAGACTTCTTAGTTCCTCGTGTTTTCATTAGATAATGTGAACTTTACTGATATGTCCAATTCACAGGCAATTCAGTGCAACCACACGATGGAACGCCACCTCACGCCTTGTCTGGTTTACACGCCAGGTGAACGGCAGCCATTGGCCATATTATCTAACGAACAAGTTCACATCAAGCTCACCGTTCGAACCGCAAGCTTCCCACACCTGCACTTTAACTGTGCACGCACCTGTCGTTTTGGTGGGACTGTATCTTTACACCTGATGTTACCATTGAACGAACGGCTGTAATCTATCGTTCATATTTCCATTGTACGAGCGCGGCTTACCTGACGTGATGCCTAAGGCCTCTAAGCATTACCAGGGGCATACCGTGACTGAAATACAACGTGTATGTATACATCTATTCAGCTAATTTTATTTCCTATCAGATATTCCGTTGCATCTTAAGAGTGTTATATTTGACATACGAGAGTTGTATTTGGGCATATGGCATGTTTGTCAAACCATAGTACCGCAACCTGCTATAAAACATGCAGCGTCAAGTCTTCTTCCTTAAGGTTTATTATCCTGCTGTCCTCCAATGTGAACTGTAGAATCAGTTGTACACACAATGAGCTCGTTATATTGCTCACCTCTATGGAATGCAACGGTCGATTTTCCGGTATTCTGACCAAAAATGTTAAGGGTGGGGAACATGTTTTGTTCCCCATGCAGGAATAATTGCTTAGTGTATCCTCCAAAGATTAGCGGCTGTACCTCTTTTCGTCTTACTGTCATTTCAGTTCATATATTTCGTTGTCTTCAAGAATGTGTTGCTTGACTATAATCTTACTGGAATGTGCGTCCAAACCACACTTGTGATTAGTAAATTCTGGCAGCTGGCCTACAGCATGAAATCAAGCTATTTTGGGTGAACTTCTTGTGTAAGAGTATTATTAGTGTATTCCGAAATATTCTTTTCACCGATGGCTTCTTTTGCTTAGTTTTCTTTTACTCCTCAAGCGTAAAAATATAATCTTTTATGTGACTGTGGATAAGCAATGTTAAGATCTATAAGATATCGTGTATTCGATACGTGTACACCAAACTGACAACATCATTGAGGACAGTATCACCATAGACGCTTTTTGACTTTATCAATCTATCGTCTGGTCCACCTTCTGATACGACAAAAAATCCCATCGTTTTTCAAACGGGAAAAACATGTTCGAAGCATCCACAGTATCCCAGGGAAAACCCACCCCACAAATTATATCAGACAGATGAACCTAAAATTTCAGTAATGCTTAGTTGAACGGATGATAGCTTGCGAAGTTTTGAAACCAAATCAACTAGTTACGAAAGGTTGCAAGCAACGGAGTTCCTATACAAAACTTTCACGGATTGAATAATGCTCATGTCTACTGGTTGTTGGCAGGATGACGTGTTCCATAATGAAAGGCTGCTTAATGTTAGTGAAATATCCATCTAGTAATTTGTTAACTGCGTAAATCCTTTCATGTCATATTCATTTTATTGACAAATCGTTTCAATCAGCTACAGGAGATTTATCCTCTCATTCATGTCTTCTGATTGGACGCAAGTTCAATCCAAAACTGGGGTGGCTGGTTCTCACAAAGCGCAGAGGACTCAGATATTTTCCAATGAACACGATAAACATCTTTACTTGTTACGTCCCAAAACCATTGTCTGATTACCTTGCGTAATTATTTATGCATCTTTTAAGCAGAACAGACATTTATGAAAGTAAGCGAACCGCCAATTCACTCATATAGCTGTTGAATTTGTAGTTTAGCGTTTGACACCAGTACGTGTGAATCAATCCTTAGTAGATCCAGTTGGTACACTAAATGTTCCTCTTATCAGCGTTCTAGAGTTTTGGTTGTTTTGTCGCTGAACTAAAAGAAGCTACTTGTTAAGTATTGTGCAACTGCTGCGCGCAGGTTAAGAAAACTTACCAGTTCAGATTTTTCTTTGGTTCAGTAGTATAGATACAGGAATATTCCTGTTGCTTGGTTTGAGAAACTGATCGCTCACCTCACTCCGCACTCATCGACATTAATATAGGACAACTCTTTTGTTGTGAATACTTGCATCCAACTGATTAACTGACCAATCATTCAGCTGACATCCTGTGTTTACTGACCTTTAGGAAGTTGACTGTTTGCCTCAGTGACTCCGCGTGTTCCCATATGACCAACGTTCAGTTTCTCCTACAACGTAAGGCACGTTTGACAGGTTTTCCTCGATCTGACCCGATTAAAAACAACGTTTAGTTACCGTGAACCAATCTGGATCGACCTATTTCTTATTGTCAAAACCTGTTGTGAACACCACTCAAATGGCACTGATGAAGTTGAACTCCCTGTTGAACAATATATAACAGATCACTTTCAATCCATTAGTAACTTACGTTTATTGAGGGTAAAGCGAAAGTAGCTGGCCTTCCGTGATTGTCATCACCTTGAGGTTGTTCATGGCACTCCAATGCAGAACACGGAAAGATTGAGCTGAGGCTTCAACAGAAGTCAGCGTGAAAAGTGAATGGGCTATTTGAAGAGATCGATGCATGTGAGTCGCAGTGTCCATCTACTCCTAAAATAATGCCTGCCCTCCGCTTACACACAATTCCAAATCACCTATACTGGGAGTGTAAGCATCGGTCTGCAAGAACTCGTCTCCAACACGAACAAACTTGAAAAACGATAGAAAGCCTTTTAAAAACTACCTCACAGACGATCGCCATCTCCAACTGAGAACCCAAAAAGATGTTCATAGTAGAAGTTAAGGCCTTTCAACATTCTAGGAATATTACCGAGTAGGCAGAAATTTTCAACAAGTCGTTTGCCACTGGTGCGTTTTCTTAAGGAGAGGGCTGCTGTAAAATGGAGTACTGTATCAATGTAGTGGTATTTACAAAACAGCTTCCATGTGGCTTTTACCATCTCAACACATTAATTGCTGATATTTTACAGGAGACTCAAGGAAAACCGACAGAATCCAAGTTGTCACAGTCAAGTAAGCTTGACAGAACAGTGATTTATCACATCGTACCTTATTAACCAACTAGGAACTCAGCATGTTCAACAACGGACTGACGTAAATTGTTGGCAATATAACTATATGAGAATGCACATTTCTGGTGCTTGGGTTAGTTTAATCCTGACTATAAAGAGACACCTTCCGACCGCTGTTTGCCAGTTGATACAGTCCAGTATGTACGATCAACTACAAACGCAAACACCCGCCAAGGCTCAAACACACGATGGACTTGAATTATCACGACTTTGTTTGACTAAATAAAATAAAACTACCTTGAATGCGTGTGGCGTACCGGGCCACCAGATCAAGAAAACCATGACAACGGAGGTCTTAGCGGCACCAAGCAATCTTAATTTATTAGAAAACAATGAACTTTATGTAGAGTAACATTAATGTTCACGTTTGCTATTGGACGACAAGCGTTTTGCGTTCTGACCCGTTGGCTGTTGTGTTCATATGATCTAACCTACAGCAGGTTTGTTTAAATCTAATGTGTTCAAACAACTTATTTTCATCAGCATTGGTGTAAAGAAATTCGGTGATCATTCGATTGCTGTTTTTCATTGGTTGGCGTCAGTGGACCAAACTTTCGTCTGCAACAGTTTGTACTTGAACTCTAATTGGCTAAACCTTCTCCAACCAGCAGAGTGCTCCATTTCAACTCGATCACACATCGGTTTTATAAAGGTAGCTTTTATGTTTAATTAAACCACCTTCTTAATGCCAAAAACGCCCAGTCCGAGATGACTATTGTAACCGTAGGTGTGCAAGCCCCATTTTCAATACACATATTGATTTCATTCTTGAAACGTCTTCCTAAATTTACGATCCAGTTGGTGAACTCTCGAATTGAAGTAATAACGAAGATACCATTACTGTTTACACGATCTTGAAGCAGAGACCTATAATTCAAAATGACCACGCCTATCCACAGGCAAACATTCATTGAAACACTGGCTACGAAAAATCAGAGGACAAAGTTGACCACCTACTAACCAGTGTATGCAACGACAGTTTATAAATGAACCCGCGGTAGCACGGTAAAACAGTAGAAAGTCAATACTTTTAGAGGCCATAATCACTGCCACAGTCAGTATAATGAGAGTTCCACACAGTTCTTTCCAAACAAGTACATTCAACATGGTGAAGTCCTCTACTGTGTGAAGCTGAACACAGAATGAGAACAGCAGTCGTCAGATCGTTTTTATCGTTGTCGTATTAAAATATTACTTGCAATAGGCGACGCAAGTGCCGTGTCTCTACATTCGATTGAAGTTATGACCGACAGAAACAAAGAAACTGCACCGTTAACCGATAACGTTTACACACAAACTGTCTGCTGTATGCAGAGAAAGTTGTATGGAAAAGTGAGACCTGCATTGAACAGTTTAACACCAACGCCTACTAGAAAATGCCTCACTGTTATAAGTTGTCTTTGATATTATACAACCGGCTTAATTTCTTAGTCAGTAGCTTGTAGGCGGTTGAACTCTTTGAGTTCTGTAAGTAACTCTCCACTGTTTTATCGATGAAGAATGCGGACCGAATAGAAACAGACAAGTTTGACATATACAGCTTTGAAAATCCTCTGTATACACTGACACAAATTTGCAATCGACTAGAGAGCTGTTACTGGGCAAACACAATTGTTTGGCAGATCCATTTGTTTGAGAGACTTCAGAAATATGCACTGGACATGTCAAACACATTGTTATGATTTTTCTGTCTACAATTTGATGGAAAAGACAGCAAGCTGATGTTGCACAGTAAACGTTCGTTCAGATTTCGTCGCATCTTTACGGGTGCCTACTACAGTCTATCTGTGTATCACTATGAAAAATCAACAGGGAAAACCAGATGTCAGAATTCGCAATGATTGTAACTACCATAGTACAGACAACCCTATAAACGGTTGTTTCTGAACGCATAACATAGGTTTGAACTTTCGGATAGCAACATCTTTGGCGAAAATTAGTTTACGACCGTGTGACGTTTAGTACATTTAATAAAATGCTACTGTAGAATCGCACTGAGATCGCTTAATTAAAATAAGACGTGCAACGGACTATGCAGGCTCTTTGGTTCTGTGCGTGGCCCTGACGTCAAGCCTTTGCGTGACCTGCATTTGGACCACTACGGGATAAACTGTATGACCCGGGTTCACAAATGCCTTCAGTCTTGCCTACATAAGATCCTTTGCACTTACATCGATGTCCATAGATAACATTATGACGAAATGTTATTATTTGTATCCTGTGGTTAGTAAGCTGTGCAATAATTCGACGAAGATAACGAACTGATTTAGGCCTAGGGGCAAAAGAAACCATATATTCCCTAATTTCCTGTTCTCCAAATTAACATTATTAGAATCGTTGAACATTTTATCGAATATCCGCTGTTAAAATGACAACAACTGGATTGAGCGACAAGCAGCGTTGCATTTAACTTCTTGTTGAAGTTATTACCAGTTTCATTTTGACTGCAGTACGGATATGTGTGAGCAGATATTACGGTTGACAATTGAATTCGATCCTGAATGGAGCAAGTCAAACAGATGGTGATATACAAGCTTTTACTATGGTTCCTTCAGTCCAAGACTAAAAGAGTTAGCGACGAGTAGAAAATTACTGAAAACCTCTACCAGCAGCCACTACACAATGATGATGCTGATAATATGATGTGCTGACTAGTGTTCGGGTGAATCTTCTCCAAAAAGAATTAGCTGTCGACTTTCATTGAGTATGGCTACCATGCAAAACTGGTATGTAGGTAGAAGGTTTACTTTGGTACTAGCCCGGCTACCAGTAGTCGAATTCAGTAAAATTATCCCATCATGTTGTATTAACCACTTGTCTAGTATAAAAATTGTAAAAATTAAAGTGGTGTTTTCATTGATCTCGTCAGAATCATTTCCAATCACTCCAAGATTCATCTTATAATGAGTAGCATTTAAATAAAAATTAAGATCACAGCTTGCCTCTCGTTGTCTGTTAAATGAACTGTACTGTTAGCTGAGAATTTGTCCCACCTTTTTCATTCTACAACCCAGACATCCTACAAGCTGGCTTATCATCAGTTGTGATTACACCTGGGGCGAAGGCCCTGTAAGAAGTCTGTCGACCTAGTGAGCAATTCGCTACACGAGAATTCAACAAGAATATTCTATCAGGTTTACAGAACTGATAAAATTTGCAGTAAGTTTACAAAACAAAAATATGATAACAGAGTTTGTGTATACACAACGGACTGAAATAGAAATCGACAGATATTTTCATATTCTTAACTTCAGCGACAACCAAAATAGCAACCTACAAAAGTTTGGCATGAGCAACTGAAACTGAAAACTGACCAGAGCCTACCAGACAATTTATATGCGTACATTAACAAGGAGTACAGGCAGTACCATGCAGCGGCTTTTTGACCTGGATGAATTTATTTTCTCTTCGCTTCACTATAGGGGCCCGAGAGTAAAACGGTCAAAGGGTAAGCGACGACAAGCATCCTGAGTGATTATATCATGGAAAGATATTACGTTTCTAATCACTGTAGCAAAAGGATATCCCAAAACTATACACTTCTCAAAGTCATAGATTACAATTTTCGAATTGTGCCGGAATATTCCCACTGAAGCGATGTGACGATGTGACGAACAATTCCCTGACCCATATTATTGAAAAAGTTTTATCAAAACTTATCGTGGGACGAACTCCCAAATTCTCTGAAACGTTTATTGACGTGAGATATTAGAAGCGAATGGTAGACCCTGTATAGTTGTTTGGGTTCGGATCAGATGTTAGCTGGGTGTTACATCACACCCTCAGGAGTAAATATGTGCGTGGCCAGAATGGTTACAACTGATCTGTGGTCGTCGAAGTTGCAATGGTTGAAAAAGTCGAGGAAACATAGGTTGGGGCCATGTAAACTAATTTCAATTGTTTCGGTACTCGCCAAAATGTGTTAACAGACTGTTTTAGTTTGATTGATGGCAACTCTGTAGATAACTCGAAATGCTTTAATGATATGTCTGTGGTTGCTGGTGCCGAGAAGATGTGCAGTTATTGATTTTCACCAACCGGTTCTGATTGAGGCTGGTGACGTTTTTTGATCATTTTTAAAAGCAACTAACCATAAAATCCATATATTCCGTTGTACAACAGTACGAAAAAAACCACAAGCCTTAATTTATCGTAGATGGATAAACTGTCTTTCATGTTCGGTTTTAACGGCGATATTGTTGTTAGCCAAGTTTCCAAGTGTCACACTTATATATATATGATGACAAATTAATTATGGTAGCATTACATCATAAAAGAACTGGTGAAGAACTTTTGAAGTTTGTGGGAAAATGGGAAAGAAATGATGGTGAGTAAATGAATCGTCTGTTGAGTATTCTTTTATCAACTCGCTGCAATCAGTTCTGTAGAACAATGAGGCAGCCAAAAATTAACCTCCTGTGTGAACAAGTGTTGGAGTCTGAAAACAAATTGGTGTGTACCAGACGTTTGGAATCCAAAGTTCTCAGACGTAAGTGTTATTTTTCGGATGATAGACTGTTTGGCAGTTTTAAGTCAAACGTTTCATTAGCGACAAAGGCTTAATTTATCAATCTTGCAGCTTGTGTGAACACATTGTGAAAAAGTTTGAACAGTGTTTTGCAATGTACGGAGAGAAAAAACAATTCAGAAAACTGGATAAGGTAG
Organism: Paragonimus heterotremus; assembly: GCA_013368495.1. NCBI lineage: Eukaryota > Metazoa > Platyhelminthes > Trematoda > Plagiorchiida > Troglotrematidae > Paragonimus > Paragonimus heterotremus. The sequence continues at coordinate 46,554 of LUCH01002608.1, forward strand.
TAGAAGAAAACTGGTGATCGTTTTGCTGCTTCTAAAATATCTAAATTTTATTGAACGTTTCCACCAGAAGCTCAGCGAAAGAGTGTAATATGTTTGTCACTGAGCATTCAGTATGTTCAGTTTATTGTCACTCTTTAGATCGCTTCCATTCAAATTAAAACAATGACCCGGGGCTCATGTGGCATTTCCGTTCCTTGATTACCTCGCAATTACCCAACATTATCAAAGTATTAATGTACGACTGAAATTTCAGAATAGTCGTTATTAAGATAACACTGTATAAAACAAATTCTCGACGAAGTGAATGCCTGCACACAAGAATTGACGGTTCAAAAATCTTTCAAAAATCTCAACTGATCAAAATACAAAAATATAACTCTTGTTCTTTTTTCGTTTCTACCTTATCAGGGACATGATGACATTCCAATAAATTGGAGATACGGGGGGGTGGATGAAAATTATTAATCTAATTGAAAAAATTTACAAATTTACATTTGCCATTTTTTCAAAAACTCCTTGGTAAATAGTAGCCCCATGCACATTGGAAACGTGTAACGGAACAACTTATAAGCTTCGTCCAAAAATACCTTAACACAAACAGTTTCAACACTAGTCAAAATGACCGTGTTAGATTGGTCACGTAATTAGTCGAATTCAATTGTGTGATTAGTGACATGTACAAATTTGTACTCCAGTCAGTTTAATCACTGTCTGTCAACCGATGAGGAAATCGAGACAGGTTTATGGACAGAGAAATGAAGTACACTGCCAATATGGCCTGATTTTCACTGACCAAATAACACTGTATCACACATTCCGTCCTAGTTGACACTTAGCCGAGAATCTTTATTTCAAAGAAGATTTGAAATTGAAAACAGAGGGTTCTTTTTATCTATTTAGTCGAAGCTGAGGGGAGATATATTTTGCGAGTTGTTAACATTTCGAATTAATCTCATCATTGGCTAACGAAAAACCCGTGAATTTTATACAACAGGCACAAACACAACAACAGCTGAATGAACCAACCAAACAGTTTTGACCTTTAGTGCGCTAACGGAGTTATCATTTTAATGGCAAGGAGATTGATTGCGTCAGTGAGTTTTGTGCACACAAAACCGGCCAGTGTTGTCTCATTAGCACTGCTTCACTAATCGCCAGCAGTTTCGGATTGCGATTATGTAACAGCATCTTGAACAATTTGACAGAGTCAACTTGGTGACCGGTTGCTAAGGTGTGCTGAGCGATCAACGGTGCTAGGTTTGTCGAGCTTGTTGCAGTCAGAAGGTCGTTTTTAAGACTGCGGTTGATAATCATTCAGGAAGGTTCTCTGCCATACGCTGTGACTTTGAACAGCCGATCTCAACAAACTGTAAAATCTTTACTTCCTTTTGTTCCGGATTTGGCAGAGATGCAGAGAGCGATTGGACAACTGCACAATGAGAGGCTGCAGGAGAAGATGAATTACTCGGTGAAATCTTGAAAATTGGCAGGCCAGCGTTGGATAGCGCTTTGCTCCAGCTGGTTCACTCCATCTGGGAGTAGGAAGTAGCATCACAAGGGTTTGAGGATACCATTACCGTATTTTTGTCTACAGGTAGTGGTGACAAACAATGCTCCAACAGTTGACGGGACGTTAGCCTGCTGAGATGCGCAGCCAAGATGTTTGTAAGAACCTTGCTGAACCAGCTGAATGTGGATGTTTTGGAGGCCAGTGTTACTGAGGAACTGGGTGGATTCCTGCCGAATCGGAGCACGACTGATCTGGCGTTTGCTGTTAGAAAGCTTCAGCAGAAATGCCTCTGCATGTCGTCTTCATTGACTTCGGCAAAGCCTTTGATTTCGTGAGCCGCGAGACGTTGTGGACGGTGCCTGGTAGGCTTGGATATCCAGGTAAGTCCGTCAATTTGATTAGAATGTTGCGTCTGAGTATAAAGACGATCGTACGGTCGTGTGAATCTACCTTCGATGATTCTGATATTGTCACCGGCGGAAGCAGGATTCTGTCCTAGCCCCAACCCTATTAAGTTTATATTTAACTGCCACGCTAGCAGTTGCTTTTCAGAACTAGGTAAAGGACGCCGTTGGGGCTAAGTACTGGATGGATGGACGCCTGTTGACTATTCGACGTTACGGCGTCCCACGTCGGATACATAACTCAACGATACGCACGATTCTGCTCACAAAGGGCGGCGCGCTGTTCGTTAACAGGGAGGACACTCTGAATCGTTTATTTACGGCTTCGGAGAACGTGGCATCCAAATTTGGATTGAGCATCGACAGAGGTGAGACATATACTTTTTTTCAGCCCTCTCCGGGCGGAGATGCTTTTCCTGCAAGTGCGTGTGAGATTCGTATCAGTAGAGACGTTGACAGGTGCCCGGAATTCTGCCACTTAGATAACGATTTTTCGGCGGATTTGTCTACGGACTGCGAGTTGCGAGCTCGTTTGACGTTGCTTTAAAGCGTCCTGAAAGACGTGCTTGGAAGAACTACGATCTAAAGATGGCCACTGAGTTGTTTGTGTATCGATCAACGGTGCTGTCAATACCGTAGAAAGGCAGTGAAACTTGAACGGTGTATCAATGGAATGTAGGTTATCTGAGCCGTTGCCATCTGAAATGTTCAGGGCTTATCTTCGGTGTTCGGTGACTGGACATGGTTCTGAACAATGAGGCATGCGGCTAGCGGAGATGGACGGGAGATATCATGAGATTCGTCAAAACAGAACTTATTGAGAGAGGTACATAATTTTGTAAACGCCGCCGTCTAACCATGACCGTCTTCTTCCGTTCTAATTATGCAGAATGTAGCACCAGTTTCATTTTTCCTAAATCTTTGAAACAAAGATTGACATACTGAGTGCACTTTGGTTGAACTGACTTGGTTGCAGTCTTATCTGGTATTGTGTGTCGATAATATGGACGGCGCAAGGATTATTTTTCGGGCAAATCAACACACAGGTTACACGTTTAAACACTACCACAAACAAACACTCATTTGCATAAAACACTGATCCAAAGAAGTAACGGTCATTACAGTTCATTTACAGAGGAAAACGCCATTCCACGCAAGTCCACTCCAATGTTTCTTGTATTTTCCTCCAATTATTTCAGTGTCCCGATACATGTTGACTAGTGGGTCGTATTGTGATTAGTATAGCACGATGGCTCTTTCACACTATAAAAGTGAATATTACAGAACTGAAGATTGCTAATGATCTATGAACGGTCCTAGTCATTTTGGCCCATTTGAACAGACGTTTATTCCACTTTGTGGATGATATGATAGTATCAAGGCTAAAGTAACTGTTAAGTGTTCAAGGAGACCTCTTCGCTAAAATAACATCATCTCCGTTGTGCTCGTTAAACCATTTATGAACAGGACACTCTCTGCAAATGTTGATTTTGGAATTTCTTTAAAACTGTTATATACATCGAAGCTACGCATTCGATAAGCTGCGGCCAAATCAGTGTGATCAAACATCACCTGCGTATATTTTCAAGGTAAATTTAGGTGAAACTTGTTTTAAAGTATGCAAACTGTGGGCAACATAGGAACAATGATCTCTAAAGAAATTGGTCCCGAAACAATACTACATAAAGGTGAAAAGGCAGAGGAACATGATACCGGATAACTTATTAAGCCATGTACATAACTTACATAGCCGAACAACCGAAGTCGGTGCTACTATTGTGACACAATGCAAGCCCATTTAAAAAAAAACTGCCACAATATTCTGATAGCCTACGCAAACGACCGGACACCGCTGGCTATGAACAGTTTGAAAGGATATCGAAGTAGTGCACAGATTTTGCTGTGTCCCTCGCTATTTAGGAAGACACTAGTATCCAGAAGTGATTGAGTGCATCAGCACGATATGTCAAGTCATTCGTAATGAGTTAGTCATAAATGGGTCATGTGTACCGAAATCTACCACCAAATCAACACCAGCCGTTGCCACTCATCCTGTTGGATTCAACAAGCCTTTGTTGTGCTCACTACAGAGAAAGCCAGGAACAATAGACTTCAAACGAACGGATAACGTAACATTCCTGTGAAACAGATAAGGACAAATAAACTTGAGCCAAAACTACTCAATAACTCATGGCCGCGACCTGCGTGGACAAGCAGCAAATCAAATCGTAATTGTTGCGATTATTTTCGCTTGGTTAACTTTGCTGGTAAACCAAACGGCATCTTCTGACGCACCAATAATCCCAGCATCATTCAACAGAGATTATCACATTAATTTTGGTTGCGGATTAGTGATGTAGAACTGTCCAGAAGTTATTGCACGAAGTATATATAAGCTTGTAACAAGTGTAAATGAAAGTCATTATGGGATAATGATCTCATACCTTTCCGTACACAAAGTGGACCAGTTGTGCAACTGTCGTTGAACATAATATACAGCTTCACCAGTGTGGAACGTTTTTCACGCATCCGTAGGAACTGAATCACTTACAAGTGGGACATGTAGTTTTAGCTAGAACTTCCAAGAAAAATATCACATTGTAGTTTGAAATCAGAGCAATTCTCTAACAGAAATCAAGGTGGAGCAGTCAATATAATTGATTACGCATGCAGTAATATAGTGAATTCCTACATATGGTCAAATCAGTAAAAATACCTCCTGCGAGCGGGTCTCAGGGATACAAACACGTAGGTTTCTACCAGTCATCATCAGCTACACTGGGCACTGCGCGGTGTGGCAGAAACCCCATTAGCATACAAAATACACGACCCAGCTAGCCAAGACTACACATTATCACTAGCACGGTTATCCGTCACAAAACTTGCATATTTACCATTTTGTCATTTATAATTGAGTTTTTGCAAATACGTATTCATTAAAGGTGTAATATTCACTGAGATGTTTGACTAACATACTGATAAACTGACTCGATATTTACTAGGGTGGTGTATATCAAGAATCATCAGTCATCTATCAAGTCAACGGGCAGAAACCAAGCAAATAAATGGACATTGTGCCGTGTTTGTCTGCAGTCAGTAAACCTAATCAGCATTATTCAAATAGTATAAGCCAAGTATGGTATTAATCCTGACCTACCGATTTAATTCATAATACAATATTAAGTTAGATGACTAGAGTAGTAGGCACTAATTATTTCAATAGTTGTGACTAAACCGGACATAATTACCTTCCTAAGTATGAACCGAGCAGTCCGGTGAACATGAAAATTATATGTTGGCGCCCTGAAAAACATAACTGGGGATGGTTTGAGGGATTCCACAAGCGGATCATGGATTATCACCTCTCGTTGTACAATACTCACCACAAAATTGTAAGCCTCGTCAGTATATGACCAACGCTTATTACTGCGTTCCTTAAACATAAAAAGCGGCTCTTCTGTTTTCTCTACAAAATTATGTTTTTTTTTAAACAAGTACTGATCAGTGTTGCATAAGTTGAGCCTCCACATATGCATCTGAAGACGTGTACACAGGTGTCATTCACTTGTATGCCATTAATAGATTAGGAAGCCTCGTGTTTTGTCAGTGGTTCGATGGAATTATTTCATCGCTGTGGGTGGAAGCATGTGCTCAGAGTGACATATACGTACATATGAACACCCTTTTTGAAGCACTGTGGCCTTTGTCACTTTCAATGATTTCACTACCTTGTTAAATAAAATAATCGAGTAAAGTTAACTGTCATTCACAACAAAAAATATTTCGCACCCCATAGGGAAAGATAGGAGTCATTTCGTGCAGACAATAGCGTACGGTCTATTTTTGCAACATGCGAATGAAAACAAAACGTACGTTCAGGTTAAAATTAGCCAACTCGCTGACTACTCATCAGTAATCTAAAATATCGCCTAGCAGGTTTAATGAGATCTGCCTAGGAAGTTCCGATCGCGGGGTTATCGATTGGAGTTAACACACAGTAACTGTGTCTCCTCTCGAGGCGATCGGGCAACCCGATCATCACCCACAATCGAAATTGGTTGAGCGTTCACATATGATAATTCCGTCGTGCCCAAAGTGAAGTCAATGGCTCAATGGTCAACACGGTTGCCTCATGAACAACAGGATCAAAGTTCTAGTCCCAGCAATAGCAAGGATATACACTCCTGATGAGGTTTAATGAGAGCGAATCTCGAGTATATTGCTTCTTTTCGAAATGGGTAGATTGGAAAGTCTATGGGAGTGCGACAGCTGTGACCAACTGTGGGTGCTGTTCAGTAGGCTAGAAAAACAAAAATTACATACTACTAATATAAAGCATCATACAAGTCCTAAAGAAAAGATGGACCATCACGAAGCTACATCGCCAAAGTTTAACAAGCATTCGAAAGCACGTTGAGTAGGGCCCTGTCACGTATTCGTTTATTTTCATTGTTGGTTCAATTTAATCAGACAGCAAAAGATTTTTGTAAGTGGATGGCAGGTGGCGTGTAGGAAGACGCGGAATTTTGATAAAATGCATAGTGAACGTCGATGAGAACATTGTACGTACTATCAGTAATTCGTGATAGAATTCATAAGCTTTTTGGAGACAGTAACACTCTGAGTGAACTCGGTGGCCCTTTAGGCACTGCATACACTTGGATGACTACTAACCAGCATGGGAATCCGTTTGGGGTGGCTTGTGAGTGAGTCATTTTTGCCGATCGGATAGATGAAAGCAAGATTGGATTGCGTGACCAGACTGCATAAAAGACGCGATACTCTATGGGCTAGAGATATTTCAACAAACAGATTAAGATTCACTTTGCTTCCTGTTGTTATTAAAATCCGTTTCTAGAGATAAGCAGTCAGACTGAGATGCGGTTCACACACGCTTCATAGAGTGCGGCTGCGATGCAAGTGCCTAGTCCAATCTTAGTACAAGACGCGCGAAGTTGCTAACAATAGATATGCGTTAATCAGTTTAGATAAGTAATGAGGTCATTGAGAATGGCTACTGAACATACAGCAAGCGGGATCTACCGATGATTTCCTATAAGAATGTAAAAGATAACGGCACAGAGAAGTAGCTAAGGAAATTAGGACTCAGCCGACGCCGAGTTATTGACCCGGAATCGAACAGTTCATCGATTTATGCTATATAATAACATGGTATGGGGAAAACCATTCGGACGTTGTACATCTTGCGCATTTTAATAGTAACTTGAGTGTAATATTTAGCAGCAAGTTTTGAAACTATTTTACACATTCTACGCAGGCAGAATAGTGAAGTCTCTAGGCAACCATAATCTGTCAGACGGATAATTTTGTGTATGCATGATGGGCTGATCACATCAGTTGGACTACTTTTTGAAGGCAGACCCAAAACACGTTCAGTTACATTACAGATGACTCCAACGTTGAATAACTTCAAATAAATTCCACAACGTGCGCTTAGGTTTCAATATGAATACCGGTGTATTTCTCGAAGCATGGTGTTTAAGATAGCTTTGGAACAAAAATATTGGAATTAAACCTCTGTCATACTTAATAGGGAACAGACAAAACTTGAACGAAGACAGTTGTTTCTCCCGTAGGTTTACATTCACTTGATTGTTTCGGTACTGCACGAAGAAAATCCATTAACAGAGATGGGTACAGGTGTAGCTATAGTTTGTTGTTCCCAGGATATATATATATATATATATATATATATATATATATATAATGCCACAGTCAAGAATGAACTCCAGTTAGCGTAACAGGAAAAGGATTTCCCATCTAGGCAATATGGCGTGATTTGAAGATCTACAAAACATGCATGAACAGTTTCGTCTGACATAACTGAACTGGTTCTAATTAAGATATTTCTGTAAAGTTTGTGAGCACATTTTACAGCGGATGTGGGAGATTTTTTGAAATTTCGAAGGGATGATGCTTCAACACGTGTCAGCGCACCTCACCTCGCAGTGGACAATAACCACACGCAGGTGTAATCGCCTGGATAAAGGCGAAATGTTTTCCATTGCGGAGTTATTAATTAGTAAAGATATCTTTGCACATTCGTTTCTCGTTCAGGTCTAATTAAGAGCTATGGTTGAATAACAAGTGTTCCTTTATAGCATTCGGAAATATTTCAGTTTCAATTCAACAGTTTTGGTCCAAAGTCAACGTGGTGACAATATTTCGGATTCCCTGTGAGCAAATTTGGTGTGATAGCGTGACTGTTTGTAAGTGGTTGGCAGAAGAATTGTCAAGATAGCAGAAATCATATCACACTGTTCTTTTTAGGAATATTTTGAACACCAAACCCTGCGTCTTACTGTTCGGTCCCGGAATTTTGTTGACGAATAACGATTTGGCTGGGAAAACCATTACGTAGGCGGTGTTAAGGTACGTCACTTCATTGAGGGAAATGTCTGCAGCAGACCCGGTCTGGCACACGAGAACAAGCGATTCCAAGAACACTCCTGTGCTCTTCATATCAAATAAAGGGATCAGTAAAAGTGCTGAGATTGCTCATCGTTACTAGTCAATTAGTGTATCATTATGATAAGCCGGTGGTTAAATAGGCTAACGGTAACTGCAGTCAAAACAAAAATTCGTCTCATGCAATTCATATGTATTCAGAGGGAGGCCTAGCACAATTATTGCTTTCTCTACAAACAAAATTGATAGAGGGGATGTGGGAATCATCGAGGAAATTAAAACGTTAGGGCCCCCTAGTTAGATTGGGTAATTTAATAGAAGTATGGATTAGCGGTCGGAACTGGGTTAAATCGCACTCAACATGGCATGCGGTTGATGACAGTGTTCGTATTCAGTTTGAGTCCACGGTTAGTCTTTTTTTAAAAAAAGCGTCGGACTCCAGTTTTACTTTGGTTAGAGCTCATCAGTAGTGCACCTTTTTCACGTCCGGGATGTGATTTGCGGCCACTCTATCACAGGGCAGCCGTGTCGGCCAGGGTTCCATTGACTTCATGTTAGGCGTAATCAAATTATCGTCTACGAAAGCTCAGTGAAATTTGCTTGAAAATAATGATCAAGTTGTCCGACTGTATCCATAGGAGACAGAGATACTGATTTTTAACTCCAATAGATAAGCCTGGGTTTAATACTCTTGTGTCGGCTAAAACTCTCTGTGTTCATTACGTTTGCTATGCAATGTCCTAGATTGCTGGTGAGACTCAGCATGTTTCACAGCTGATCGCAGTTCGTGTATTTAGAGAGATCTCCTAGCCAACCAATGTAAATCAACCAAATATGCAACTCCTAGTCAGTAATCTGAAACGTTGTTTATCAGGTTCGGTCTTGTCTAAAGTTAGACCACTGATGTAGAGCTCAACAGGTTTGCCTCCGGAAAGATTGATCTGAGTTTAAATTTTGATAATAGCATGGATAAACTCTAGTAAGAATAAAACTTGGGTCTAAGTCTTCTGTTTGAAAAAGGCTGACTAAAAAATCCCTCTGAATGGGAAAGTTACGATCAAATATGATTGGTAATCAACCAATAAATTAACCGCGTCCCGGCCTACTCATGAGTCTAGCCTAAGACCGAAATTAACACACAGGGATCATTCCGTTAACAGGAAATTAGTAAAGCTACTTATAGTCTACGTTACACGAGTGATTCCTCGATAACAGTTAATATAACGTCGGAGTTTTGTGAAAAAGTCGATAACGCTACTCCTCGTCAGAACATGTGGAAACAGCTTATTCTTTTCGGGTAGGTTGAATTGTTTTAAAATTGACCGCGATAAAACCTAGAAACCGCGTAGATAGCCACTTAACGTTGACCTATTAAACGTGACATACGACACCTGAATGATCTCGGTTTTGGAGAATTTCAGCCATCTATTATGTACCGGTGTCATGTGGGAAAGTACATACGAATGTGTGTTGAGTCTGCTTTCATAAATTGCTAATATGGGGTAAGTTTCCCACTGTGGCTACTTTGAGCAGAAAATCAAACGAAGCTGTTTCAACATTCTTTGCTTAACAAGAAATGAATTTGAAAAAGACCAAAGATTGACTTTCATACGTATGCATTTAAGCCAGGTTGATTGTGAACTAGCATTTGTGTTTAAGGTTTTTAGGACACCATGGGGAGAACCAAATGTTTTGGTTTGTTTTTTAAAGCTAAAACACCTGCGAAATGAAGAGATACAACATTGCGTAAGATGTTAGTATAACACTTGAAAACTACATTTATATCAACTTCATGAATTTTACACAACACCATTTGAGAACTACTCATTAAAAAAAATACACCAGCAAGAATGCTTTCGAAGTGTTCAACAACAAAAGCAGAAGTTTATCTCAACAATGGATCGCTAATGGATAACAGTGCAAATATCACTAAACTAGTAATCAGGAAAAGAATCGTTTAGCGTTTAAACTTATTTACTCCAAGCTTAGAAAAGCAGTCCGAAATGAGAAAGTTGAAATGTCGTTTTCCAAAACAATTCTTGAGTAACAATGGCAACACTGGAGAAGATGATTTATTGTGTTGAATCAATAATTCTTATTTTGATTTCATATTTGTCCACAAGTCAACCTGGTCTACAGTCGATCGGAAGTGGTCTTAGTCGAACTGGATTCCATTAGTTTTGAAACAGTGAAAACTTGAAACAGTCTCTGACGGAAAATAAACAAATATATGAAAAGTCTCATTTGAACTGATTGATGGTCGTCAAAGGATTTAGGGGTACAAGAAGGAGGCGACTGAAGTTTATTGCCTATTGCGTTTTTTCATAACAAACATGCATTTCAATCAGAAACATACAAAGCACGCTGCAATATACTTGTGACTCACATTACTTAAGTATAAGAAAGACAGATTTGTTTAATTACGAACATATTCAGTGTTGTTTACAGTAGACCTAAACTCACTTATCACAAACAGCTCAGTAGGTATATGCGGTAAACTATGATTAAAAAAGGTTTATATCAAACATTACTCAAAACTGGCTGAAGTTTTCACATTCTCATAGACCTTTCAAGCGGCACCTTTAAAATTACGCACAAAAATGCGCATCATTGATGAGAGCACTAAAAATGGTAAAACCTGAGTATAGTGTTTCTCTTTGAAAAGGACTACCTAGAAACTTTGTCAGAATACAAAATATGAAACTGATTGTGGGTGAAATACAACCTGTTTCAGCCAGAATCCTCTACTTCTCATTAAAAGTGATTCAATCCGGACTAGCTCCAGGGAATGAGATACGACATACATGATATTAGAAGTTGGTGACGTAAACCACTGCTTGGCGATCGGTCGTGATGTTGTGTTTGTGGATATGGAAAAAGAACTTACTGACAGTACGTGATTAACAACAACATTCCAGTTACTGTATCACTATAACAGAAGGGTTTCTGTTGCAATCTATTGCTCTATACAGGACAAGACGATCCATACTACGGCCCAACAATATCCTGATATACACGCATATACTTGAGATCATCAATAAACAATTAGTGTAAATGCTTTGCGGACTACCTGCGTTCAACCGGTCAGTTTTCTATATTGATCCAAACCTTCTCCAGCACTTCTGGAGCGTACGTACTCGGAACTTTTACAAAGATTCCAGGATAAACCGCCTCACAGTTCAATCGTAAGTTGTTTTAAGACGAGAACCGTGTAGTAAGAAAGAAAGTGCCAGACAGCTGTAAAGGATTTCTTTCCAGAACAGTGGTAAAAGCTCTGATCAACGACTGTTTCTGGATGAAGTTTTACTGCACAGTTGTAATTTTATTGCGGCTTTGCCGACTTTCTTCCAAAACTCCATTCTTGTTCTATTCGAACTGTTCCAATTAGTATCAAGAAGTAACCGCTCATTCAAAAACTGAGTGCGCCGAATTCAAACAGAACATAAAATCATATAAAATTACCGAATGATTCTGTGATTTTGTTTCGGGGTTTGTGCCTTTCAGATAAACGACTGCTGAGGGCATTTATTTTCCGTAATCTAGGGGTGCTGTGGATGTCGACGAACAAATGAGAAGACAAAAACGATCGGAAACAAATCTATGTTTGTAACTGAATCTGCAGATAAAGATAGAGGAATGTATTTTATAACATCCAGCTTATAGAAATGCGTTTAGAGAAATAAAATTCTGAATTATATTTGCTATCCTGCGCTATAATGAAGTCAACTAATAAAAACGACAGCGGTGCCCACCGTGAAGCCTCAGTTCGGAGTGACCTTTACTTTGAAGAACTTGTGAAAATTAAGAAAGCTAACTTAGATGAACTACACATAAATTTGTAGGTAAACGAAGGAACTATAAAACCCTAGTCATAAACAAAGTGTACAGAAAATTACTGGAGAAGTCAAGTGTGCGGAAGTAGTTTCTTTGATTCAGTTAAATGAGCAGAACACATCACAACCTGGGTCTACATACTCCAGATAAATGGCTCAAGATTGGTGATTGACACGAAAAAATAAATAATCAGTAGAAATATCGTTTTATTCTTAGCGTCCAAGAATGTGAAGAGAAAATACAGATATATGTGAAAATGTTCGGTAAAAGACATTGGGACGGGTTGATTTTATTTTTCAGAAGGACCGTTCACTATGGATTAAAAATTGTAAAACGTGTAATGCCCAAAACCACAATGGCTCCAAGAGTGAGTAAAATACAAGCTGATTTAATGACCAGCTCAAGCATCTACTTTGTTAACCCTATTATCAGCGTTCACCAAAGTGCTGGGTCAGGATATGAAGTATGGTATGATCCAAATGTTTGCGGTTTACGTGCAGTAGAAACTCTTTGGAAATAAACGGTTTAAGAGAATAATGGTGGTGATGTGAAATCTTCTACCAAACGCTCGGAATACATTTTGTGTTTATTTCTCTCAATCCACTTCTGGAATTTCAGAAATAAACACCCATAATTTTTCAAGCCGAACACAGATGTATAAATCAGAAAGCCACCAATAAATTGAAAGTTTGTTAGAATAAATATTTTCTGTGAAACCATGTAATTAAAGCCAGTTCGACACAGCTCAGTCTGTTTTCCTCTCTTTGTCTCTACCTCTCACTCCAAATCATTCAAAACACACACGTACACCCAAAAGTAAACGGTAAAAATCAGCTTTTTATTGCAAGTTAGTAGTGTATCACTGTTCCAACCATTCATTAGGAACAGTTTTTATTCACTTCCCAACCTGGCCAACATTTTTTATGAGTTACGTGACGTGTTACGTGATCAAGTCCATATCTGTATTCACGATTTCTTACATACAATTGGAATAGTGCTAAACAGTTTTGAAATAACCTCTAGCTAACTCACTTTTCAAGAATTCATCATCAAGCAGACAGTCAAACTTTTGGGCTACAAGTTGGGAAGTGTGGCAAATCGACTTTTTTTAGCATTCTGTCGGGGACCTCGCAAAAGATATAACGAGGGTTGGATATTTCTAACTGTTCCCGTAACGTTAAATAACACTCAACAGTGGCTTGTAATTCGAAGTACTCACCAAGAATCTTAAATGTAAATACTAAGATGTTTCCGCAATACACTAAACACGAATGTCTGTGTGATGAAACTGGAACGGAAGTTTAATCCAGTTTACAAAAGTTGGCAGACAGTAGAAAATTAGGCTTGGTTTTATCACACAGAGCTCTCTTCCGATTCACTGATTTGTAGATTCGTGTAATAGGAAAAGCATTGATATCTCACGCGTTCCTGGTATGATATTGGTCGTGGAAAAATATGTTGGAAGGTTTGTAAAAATAAGACAAACGCAAACGGACGTGAGTAAATATAAACGTGGCAAAATCCAATAGTTCACGGGTAGCTCAATCTCATAAAAATCGACATGCTGGAAGGCACACATCTGATAACCGATGAAAGAGGCTTGAAAGGTATAGAGAAGTATGTAATGTATGTCACTCCCCAGTTACTGTTTTGGTCATTGTAAATTCTAAACCCATGGGTCATCATGTTAACATAATTAGGCACCGCATTCAAATCTTGAGAGGCCTGAACCATAACGAAGTTCTGTAAGCACAGATGCGTGTCTATTCCTGATTTTAGGTTATAAAAGTAAAGCTGCAAGCGTTCGTCTAATCTTAGTAGAAGGATATTTGCTGTTGGATGCTCTAGTTTACTCGGGATTTTTTAGGGGTGATTGGGTTTTCGTTTTCAAGTTCCTACTACGTTAAGAACGAACCTGGTGCCAGAAGTTTTGCGTAGTCAGTATTCAGAAAATGTTTGGTAATCTAATCTTTCCCCTAGATATTAATAACACGCCTTCCCGTTTGTTTCTACGTGTGGTGTGATCAAGGAAGTAGAAAACCGGTTTTAGGATGAAACGCCTTGCAAATTGTGCCTCTTTAGCTATGGCTTTACACGTTGTGGGCTGACTTCCAGTTTCAGCAATATAATTTTCAAGTCTGCCTCTCTCTAACGAAAAAACGATTTTCGTGTTGTCGCCAATGGTAGTAATTACCAAACTCTGGATTGCGAATTTGGAAGATTTCGCATGGATACGCGTAGAACTGTGGACCACTTGCCAATGCATTCCAAATGCTGTTCTCTTACAACCAACAGGCTTTTGTATTATCAGCGTGGAACAACTATGGTGATCTGTTACTGCTCGGTAAGCCAATAACAAGTCGAACGATGATCCTGGCTGGATTCGGTTTTACGTGTCTACAGAACTCAAAGTACATAGAAAGATCACACTGAAATCGGGTTCAATAAGCTACCCGAATGGTCAAATAGCAAGCATGATCGACTCAGTATATCTAACCTTTTAAAATACAGCCAGTTGTAATTACTTTTCCGATTGTACCATCGCATAGGGAGAGGGCAGAGCGGTTGACCTATAGACTATAATCGATGGCCCTGTGATTAACAGGTCTTATCAAATTAAGCTCATAATAATCAAAAGGAAATCGATCAGCGCCTAGACATGATAAACCTGTTATGCTTATTGTGATGTAAATTATCCAACAGCCAATAAGAGCGCTTATTGAGAAAGTGTTTTTTATGACAAGTAGATAACCTGAGATAAACTAAAAAGCACAACACTCGAGCCTTCGTTCTAGAAGAACCAGGTAAACAGTCTGTCTGCCGCATAGCTTTTTTCTAACTATTTTGATATGAATTCGTCACAGGTCACTTATTTTTATGGTTATAGGCCTTTTCTCTGATCATATTTTCCGTGCTTTCTATAAAGGTTTGTTTCATATTTCTACCCACACATTTATCTAATATTTTTTTTTAGAAATATAAAATCCGTAAGTTCTTTTTGAGACATGACGCTGTGGTCTTTTCTTGAATAGTAGTGGGATCTAAAACGGCAACAGCATCGATTGTTCCAGAATCACCAACATATATTCCATGTCGAAAAGTTCTCGTTATTCTGTAAAAATTTCGTTACATAAGATTTACAGCAAAACCATCAAATACTTCGTCTTAAACGAGGTATGATTACTGGTTAATCTGGGAAAATGTTTGTTGTATTAATAGGCTACCACTATCCTACAAATTCACTTTAGGTCAAATAGCTTTCCAGCAAAGGCATAACACTGATAAGTTTTTGTCACAAATAGCTAAAGTAGCACTTTGAAAACAATTCGTTTAGAACTTTACAGTCTTGCAATCTCAGTTAGAGTGCTGCCATAATGAATGCCGTTATACAGGAATTTTTTCTTAACATGAAATTATTTGATAAGTAGTCGGGGATTTGGCTAATTTCAAGATAAACATCACCCATAATTGATCGCAGCCGTCACCTTCCCATAGACTTTCCATTCGCTGACAGCTGCGGTCTATTGTGGGTGATGTTCAACATGAAATGAAAGTATCTGATACAAAAATGTTATCTTCTTATAACAATGTCCATAGAAAGAAAGCCATCTTGTGGGAGAACTGTAATCAATGTCAAACATTTATTTGTGATATGTTCAAATATACAGAGTGAACCAACAAACTCAGATATGTCACAATGGCTGAATGTTCTTCTGTTTTCCGGAGCTAAGGCTCTCTTACCATGGCTAACCCCATCCGGGTCCGTGGAGACGATAAAGTAGAAAACCTACTGAGTCTACCTACCGAGACTTCGACGAAGTCATTATTCTGGATGACACCGGTGTACGTAAGTAATAGTTTTACTAATAAGGCAGAAATCACACATGGTAAGACTTTGTTCAGCAGGTTATTTTTGATGTGGAAGCCCAAAACTCCAAGCTGTTGTTGCATTAAAAATGTAAATGTTGACGACTGTAACCATATCCGGCAAGGTGGAGTTGCGCTTCAGTTTGAAAAGTGGGGTAACCTATCCTTATATAATGATTAAATAATGAGTCACACAAAGTCACACAAATCATGGCAGTCAAATATCACTCTATTTTTGCATCACTCAAATATATATGTATCAAACTTGTTTCCGTAATCGGGTATGTGCATGGTTAAAAAACGATCGGAGATAAGCCAACCAGGCAAAGGAGTTACCAATAACGATTATCGGATCCAGAACACTTGTCGAGTGAATACCGTTCAGATAAGTAATCTCATGTTGCCATTTTTGTAAGGATAATTTGTCCTACTAATCAACTAATATGGTGAACAGTTTGAAACGTTGCCAAGCAAATAGATTGTTTATACATTGACCTGACAGGAACTGGAAATTAATGGGCCATATGAGTTCAATTACTCATGGGAATGATCGACTGCATATGAGCTTATACGCATGCGTGAATGCGTGGTTCAGTGAACCGATTGTAGGAATGCAATCAATGAGTGAGGCTGCATACAGCCCCAGTTCAAATCGTACAAACTGTTTGGAGCATCTAACTGAAAATGCAACAGTAGCGTGCAAACTGAACAGTACGAAAATCACTTAACACTGTCATCTGGAACGAAGCAGCAACCGTCGTTTGATCCCTCATAAAACAGACATGGAATCTGATACATCTCACATTACATGAGATATAAGTGATACCAGTATGATGCTAGCTTTGATTAAGTATATAAGTACTCAAATCGGCTTTGTAAAATAGTACGTATGTTACTGGTCATTTTTGAGAATCGAGTCAAGCCAAATTTGTGATGTAGCAGAAGTCGCGAAGTGAGCTGTAAGTTGAGCATATTCAGTAGCTTATTAGTAGTAATGAAAGGGCAGTCACAAGAAGTCGTTTTTCTTGTTCTGTGGCTTTCGTTGTAAGAGCGCTCCGTCGTACACACAATGATCGCGAGTAGCAGTGGAAACTTTTATACCGTATGGAATGATATGGCGTTGGTCGAAGACAGCCATTCGGTTATTAGAGTGTTTCTTGTTCCAAGGTAGTTTTTAAAACATCTCCGTTATAAAAAGAACAACATTTGAACAAAATTCGGGCGCTTCTATTCGACAAAAATTTGAAACACTGTCCTATGAGCATAACTGTTATGAAGTCACACTGATGAGCGTGAATGCTTTATTTCAGACGACGTTCACAGAACTGACGTTCTAGTGAGTAGTAACTTGTGCTATTTGATTGAGGGTTGCAGATTCAAATCGCAAATTAGTTATCATCATCAGATAATTTGAAACATTGGGTTCCCTTCAATAACTTCATCAGCGCAGAAAGAAGACATATGTTGCGATATGTTAACATTTCGTTTACTCTCATCAGTCGCAAACGTAAAACATGCAAGTTATATATGACAGACAATTAGAGATAGACAGGGTATGGACACGCATACAGTCACACCACGAATTATGTCATCACCACCACGGCAACCCTATAGGTTGCTTCACCCACTTTTGTGCACATAGCGCCGGCTGGTGAGCTCTAATCAGCATGGCTTCGCTAAAGGCCAGTAGTTTCGGGTTCTGATGACGTAACAATATTTTGAAAGAGTTAAGAGGGACCACCTGGTGACCTGTTATCATAAGGTGTCTTGCAATCGATGATGCGGGGCTTCGAGTACCAGATTCACCGGTGAATCTGGTACTCGAAGCCCCGCATCATCGATTGCAAGACACCTTATGATAACAGGTCACCAGGTGGTCCCTCTTAACTCTTTCAAAATATTGTTACGTCATCAGAACCCGAAACTACTGGCCTTTAGCGAAGCCATGCTGATTAGAGCTCACCAGCCGGCGCTATGTGCACAAAAGTGGGTGAAGCAACCTATAGGGTTGCCGTGGTGGTGATGACATAATTCGTGGTGTGACTGTATGCGTGTCCATACCCTGTCTATCTCTAATTGTCTGTCATATATAACTTGCATGTTTTACGTTTGCGACTGATGAGAGTAAACGAAATGTTAACATATCGCAACATATGTCTTCTTTCTGCGCTGATGAAATCATCAGATAAGTCTAAACGAAAACAAATCCAGTCGCATTGCATTGTCGGACTCAGAGTGATTGTCTAGAGAAAATCACATAATTCAAACTAGCTACTTCGGTACAAACAACCTCTTTTTACCTGCAGAGATAAGCACTGGCGGTTGAATCGTTCGAGCAGAACACTAATGAACTTCGAAAACTGGGATAACCAACCATTCATTCTCATCAGGATTGGTTATTCGATTCTGAAATAGAGGCGAAAATAAATGAAAATCCATTCCAAACAAATAGCCTTACTAGAGGAAAGTGTGCACACAAATAAGATAATAACCCCCAAATAAATTCAGTATGCACTTGTCGATCAGACGTGATATGTGTTCCAAACAGCAATGCCCATGTTGAGCTGAAGTAGAAGGGATTAGCTACATAATTTGCTTTGGTACTGAATGATATTTTTAGACAAAAAGCAAACATACTAATGATAGGTATAAGTTCAGCCATGCTCGAACAAAGGCAAACAGAACTGATACTCTGTGTTTTTGACAAGAATATTAGTGGGCTGCCTGCAATACTGCTCATTAGATAGGCAGTGTTGAAATCGATTTACGCCGAACACGTTGTGTGATAACTCCCACGTGAAAAGTGAAACTTTTCCTTTTTTGTCAATCCTAATGTATTACACGAAATACTCACCGTAGCCTGATGCAACCAACTGATTCCTACTTTAATGTTTACCAGTTATGAGCATGTTATGGTCACAGGGCCCAGAATGGACTGTTTTGCAGGAATACAAGCCGTTAAAATGTGTACCGATCAGTCTCCGGTCAATGATAAATGTCATTACTGAGTCAACCCACTTTT
Organism: Paragonimus heterotremus; assembly: GCA_013368495.1. NCBI lineage: Eukaryota > Metazoa > Platyhelminthes > Trematoda > Plagiorchiida > Troglotrematidae > Paragonimus > Paragonimus heterotremus. The sequence continues at coordinate 65,620 of LUCH01002608.1, forward strand.
AACCAAAGCACACCCATCGAAATTTGACAGAACAAGTGCATTCTCGGATAAAAATGAGTAAACAATGAACAGCATTCTATATATATTCCTAGACAGGGAAAAGTGACCACTTACCTACTTGGGGTTATGCTAACCCCCCGGAATTAAACAGAGCGTAAGTGGATGTTACGACATGTGGCAGGGTGGTACCGATCAATCGTCACAGACCATTTGACTGGGTGAGAGGTTTAACTGAAAAGATGGCTACATGCACATGAGAATGCTCGAGGAGTGGTGCCACTTTCGTGTGTGTAGGTAGAGGAAAAAAGTCGTAGGAGACTAGGCACAGGGTTTGTGTCATTTTGAAAAGTCTTCACTTGTTACAGTGACTGCTTGAAATGATTAGGATCAATATTTGTCGTTAGTACACCCAATCTTGACAACATGCTATGAATTGTCGCGTCCAGGTAATGTGTGATTCAGCTTTCAGTTCCTACATTTGTTTAACAAGAGAGTGTTCCATATTCAAGCTCAAGTTTCAACCAACGTAATGAAATCCACGTGTTAATCAACCAATAACAATATATGAAAGATATTGTTGTGTAGGGTCACTAAAGAAGAGTAGGTTGTCATAAATTCCTCGCAAACGAGGTTTAGGAACGTGCATGGCAAATTCAAGAGTATTTATCCGAGGAAGTGACATTCAGCGGTTACGGAGATAATATTTCCCAAGTAGCTATTCTGAAAAGCAGTTCTTCAAGATCTGATTTGAGATAGTCATCAAACGCGAGGACAGTAACCACAAAGAAGATCCAATAGAATGTGACTGATTCAATTTCAGTCAACTTTATTTATTACGTGAAGGAAACTCCAAACTAGTCAAACATAAACCTACAATGATAAACACACTGTTCAGGTTAAAATGCAGCTGATCCAAGGGGTTCGGTGGTGCACCTGTCTATCATCGTAATTAGACTTCTTATCATGATAAACAGTTTGTGACATTGTCTCGGCGCCATCAATAGAATATGACCAAACGAGTACCAGTAAGTAACACAGTCCAGACTGTCTTCATAAAATTCCATCAAACTGAAGATTGTCCGCGATGGATCACTGCCCATGCTGTTTTCATTCTATCTGCTTGGGCATTTCTTGCCAGTTCACCAAACTTGAGGCAAATATCGTACCTATAGAGAACAGAATCGCCTACGCTTTCCGGCAATGCTAAACAGGTACTTACTAGAAAGTACAGCCTATACGACCACCATTCGTTACAAGTGAGTCTCCTTTAACCTATGAAATGTCCCATATTTGTTTGGGTACTCATTTCTTGGGTCGTTTGGTGAATTTCGTACTGATCAGTGAATCAGATGGGTAACTAAGTCCAAATCCAGGAGAACTAAGTTCAACTCACCGCTCAGTAGCTCAGCTGGCGCAGCATTTGACTTGTCTGGGAATGCTGTTTCTCTAGATGGTTCGAATCCAGTTGAAGACCAGAATTTTCACAATTCGGTCTGTTATGAAACAGGAATTTTTGCCTACATAAGAAAGAATTAATCTGAGTATTAGACTAATAATTACTTACATAATCCAAATAGTAATACTTCTTCGGAAACATAACACAAATGAGCACAAACTTGTGAACATATTGTTTAGCTCCGTGATCATGGACAGTTCGGCTGAGCTACTTGAAACCGCGCTCCACCGCATAGGCATGGAAGTGACTGGTTTTAGATGTTTCTAGATCTTATACCTAAAGCAGTCCCACAAATTACTCACTGTGTACCACTATTACTTATTCGCCTGTTTGTTCCGGACTGCCTATGTGTATGCAAGTTGTCAATTGCTGTAACCTGTTGTTTAAATGTGGCTAAGTTTTTAATGTTGGTTTATGAAAATCCATCATTCTTCCTCACGAGCAGTCCACTTTTCGTGTGTGCGTGTGTGTGTGCGCGCGAATAATTGTTTGAGGAGCATGAACCGTTCGGCAAAGTTCAGCATCGGAACAACACAGAAGCTGGTAGACATTATCAGGCACTCTCTCTATCTCCTTCGCACACATATAAACTGAGGAAATTAGGGTCTGGAAAAGTTTCTGATGAAGTTTGCACTTAGTTGAAGAATGTCCTGTTGGATGTTAGACAAGCGTAAAGCTTTGAGTAGACGTTTACACAACTAACTATGTCAAGGTTGATTACATACGACAAAATAATTCGGGAATGAAGAATGGTTAGTTTTTGCATATTTTCCACAAATACTGCTACTGCAAACAGTTGGCCGCAGTGACCATCAGTGAAGTGGTGGACAGCTGTTTCGACTTAGTTGGGTCTCATCAACAACACGCACGCTGGAGAATTGAACTCATGACCCGCAAATAAGCAGTTAATTGTAGTCTGATCACTTGTCAACCAGACTAGCCTGGACTGGACTAGCGTTTGAACCACAATTTAGCGCTTATTCGCCGGTCGTGGGTTCAGTTCTCCGGTGTGTGTGATGTTGATGAGACCCAATTAAGTAGAAACAGCTGTCCACCGCTTCACTGGTGGTCTTTGGGATCAGTTGTTCGCAAATCTGTTTCTGAAACTCTTCTGGGGCCATGATCGATGCCTGCTCGTTTCTAGGCCAAATGCTTGTGAGCGAAATGAAGCTCAATAAATGAGGATAGTAAAGAAAACTGTTAAATTCGTATTTCGAATATCATTGATTCTGCAAATAAACATAGATGTTTATCACAATCTTCACTTGTGAAAAACAAGCACAAGTAAACATCAAAAAATGTGTAAAAATGCAAGCATTTTAGACATTCTGAAGCAACCTTGAAAGTCCACCAGAAATTGCAACCGCTGTGTGAAAAACCTATTCATGAAACTAAAGCTAATTCCGATCAGCCTCAGTTTACATGATTTTGCTTCATAGTTTACTGCAGCATTCTATTCATAAGCTGTCTTCAGCAAACATGTACAGCATAATTTTCAGACGAATGAAATACCACAGATTGTTTGTTTATATGCAGTGGTGGACTTCTGCCAAAAACGCTTCTTCCCATCAAATCAACCATTTGGAACCGTCGTGATAGTTCAAGTAGATCAAATGTGACTATTTGATTTAGGAATTTTCAATACTAATAACAAACCCTATATTCTTTGGTAAGTCAAGTAACCCGATGTGAATATGGCGTTTGATACGTCGATAAAATTGAAGTCTCATCCATCACTGCCACAAAATGTTCGTACGCGATAAAAAAAAATATGGACTGCAAAATTTAATGTGAAAATGGAACCGCAAGAGTCTTAAATTAAGAAGAAACAAACAAAATGACAGAAGTTCATATGTGTTTATACACTCAGTTGTATAATCAGAATTAGAGACTTAGTTCTGGAATTTGTTAAAACTCTGTCTACTTAAAAGGATGCCGAGAAAGTGTGCGCTTGACTGCGAGCATACAACATCTTACTTGTGGATCCTATTACAGACTTACGTGTATATAAAGATGTGATTGAGGCTAGGTGATGATTGTTGCCCTGAGGACGTTGTTGGCAACTTTCTTATATATCTTGAAATGAGATTTACCAATAGCAGCGATAAAATGTGTGCCTCATCGAACCACGAATTAAAGGAAACGATTAGACAGCTCTAGAATTTTGTTCAAAAGATCACAAAAACTACGGGAGTCTAGGATAATCAATGAGGAAATGTGTCGGAGTTAAAGAACCTTAAAACAAAGTGATGATAAGTAATAGTGCTTTGAAACGAATTCCATACAAAATGATTTTAGGGACGGTGTTGCTTATACCTGCAAACCAGAGAAATTCGTAAGTTCATGGAGTATCTCCTAAGACAAAAATGGTTGCGGATCTTGTAAATATTCGCTGGCATCTGCTGAGTTGTCTGAGGTTATTCATGATTAGGATTCCACGCTTGAACGTTCGGATATTGTTTGCTTCATACTCACTGGTTAGTCACCCGGTCATTCTGCTTTTAAATGAGCCATGTCTAAAAATAAGGATCTTACTGACCAAAGTCTGCTTTGGTTAGATTGAAGATAAATGTCACATTTCCCGTGAATCGCGATAGCCAAACCTTATCTCAAGGGGACTGATTATTTATGTGCTAATCGGGAACCATTTCCATAACAAAAGTGACCATGAGCGCAGTTTTACCCCATCATCACTATGTTTGAATAGATGAGTTTATACGGTTTAAAAGTGCAATCTGTCCAAAAAGAATAGTGCCTGAGTGCGTCTGGCTAACTAGAACTAACCATCAATAGGAAGCGAACATCTGCTCGTAATCCATATATTCACACCATTGAGTCAGTTAAAATTATCACAGACTGCAATCTCAGATCAGCAGGCAGAAATTAAATCAAACTGCTGACGGATTTTCAGATTGAACGACAGTCAGCTATCAGTGCATCTTCAAACAGAATACGTGATACCAAACGAACAGCAGCAAAATTAGTAAGAAAACAGTGTATTTTTTCTATAGAAATGATCTTCAATTGCTGAAGTTAGTGTTTATAGAAAGTATTCAACAGCAAAGATGTCCACAAATTACAATTTTGCAATACGATGAGAAGACGCCAAAATCGAAGAAGATTTTGTAGGTTGTTTGGCGACTAACCGTTTCTTTTGGACCAATCACTGTTATGTAGTTGTAGTTAGCATAATATGCGAAGTAGACCAGAAGTGGACACGGATGTTTGTAGAATTATCTGGTTTTTTGTGCAGTCTAAAGCAGATATGCGTCATACCGAGGGGCGCAGAATAATAAAGCCTGATATAAAAATGACTGATGCCCTTAAGGGAGGAAGAGAAGCTGGTGAAGATTTTAACTAAGGATAACACGGTTAAATGTCAAGGATTTGATATGGTTCCGACGAGAGGGTGTAACCAAAAGGACTGAGGTACTCAGCAGATTATGAATTCAATATGATGTTTGCTGCAACGGCTGTGAAGGTTGCATGAATACTGTTATCTACTAACATGTCAGATTTACATAGAGCAAAAGTTATATACAGGCTCCTGGCTGAGGTCAGCATTCGTGAGAGTCCTTCAGATTACTTTAGGCTTGTAATGCTTTTAATAAATTTATGTTCAACCATTGTTATAAAATATAGCTAATCTGAAAGGTGCCAACTACAATTTTATTGATAATGATATCACTACCGTATCTCTCAGAAGCTCTGTAGTTACTAGTTGCATTGAACGAGTTGCCACAGTTCGCTGTCGTATATGAAACAGTTTGTGGCCTGCAGCCGTTGTTTAGTTCAAGACAAACTTAGACCCGTTTCCTTTCCATACTATGCTTCAAACACATACATAAGTACTCTTTTGTAAAGGTGTAACTGTGGTCGAAAAAGTAGCATGGCACACCATCACCACGTCTCATCAGCATTGAAGGAAATGTGAACGGATCAACCGAGGGACAAAAATCCACTACCAAGTTTAAAGGTAAATTATAATTACATATACAAAGAGAATGTTGTTGAACTCCAAGGATTCCGATAGCACAGTACCAAACAAAACAAATAAAAGATAGCAAACGTTGTTTCTGTGGAACGTCGTATTTGAGCTGGCGAGTAATATGTGAAGAACTTACTGAAGCCATCACAAATTGAAGTCTTACCGTCTGTTCGTAAACAGGCGCACCTGTTAGTTCTTGTCAATACAGTTCTGTATGACGACCATTGTGTACAAGTCAATACGTTTTATGCGGATACAACATACAATTTTCCACTGATTGGATGGTTTACATGCGGAAGCCCTGTACACCTGCACCTTCCAAGCACTCCTGGCTATTTACGTAAAAGTTAAGTGTAAATTTCTGATGTAATTTATTCTTCTGCATGTACGTTTAGACTAGTCTGCTACTTGAATTTTGTACATTTGTTAGAGTATACGAATCGCCGTCATAGGCTACCCTCGGCTAACGCCCGACTTCTAGTCCGTAAACACCTCTTCAAATTTACATTCGGCTCGACTAACCTTGTCTTCAAAGGTTCAATTATGGTTACTAAGTAAACTAGACTTTTTGGCAGCCGAGCAATCGGTTGAAGAAATTCATGGAATTAACCACTCCTGATTTCCCGGAATAACTCAAAAGCTGCAGTGACTGCAACAAACTGTACGATCCACCGGTTCGGGGTCGGATGTAGACGAAGAAGAGTCAAAAAGCACCACAGATTTTCAATTACTGTTGCGTTCAGAGCGAAAAGATCACCGTAGATGCCGAAAAACTGAGGACTAAAACAGCGGTGATTCTCATACAGTATTCATACTGAAGTCGTTTAGGACAGAAAGAAATTCGAGAGAAAAAAGCCTTTGATGAAAGAAACAAGGGACCTATGAGGCACATGGTTCAAATAGACTCAGCGCAAGCAGAATGTATTATAATCTGTTATTCGGAGGAAGTTTTGTCTCTGATATTATAGACAGTTTTATAGAAAGCGAAAGTTTTTTTTGTTGATATACAATAAATAAACCAAAACTTTGTGGTGTTGAGATTTAACTTTAACGTCGTCCAAGTTTGGTTATGGCTTTTGGATTCTGAGAATAGTCAACTCATTCCTGTCGAAAGAAGCTGACTTTTTTCATCCTTTTCGTGTTTTACATACATTTACAGAGAATGTAGGTGACAACAACACGGTGATGCAGTATCCAGGCTTACTCGCTCTTCTCTTGTCCGTAGCTTGCCAGCTCAGTGTTCTATTGAGCTTACTGACTGCTTGTAAATGACCAGTGAAACAGTGACTCTTGTAGTTTATCCTGACTGTGGCTTTACATAAGTGAAGTTGCGACATCAGATATATTCTGACTGATGCAGCGTTGTTCTACTGCACATCGAATGATCTCACTTAGGCTTAAGGACAGTTATGTAAACGACAAAAGACGACCGATCAAAGAGTCCGGTTGTACGAAAACAAAAGTGTGAACAGGACCAACATGAACCGCCCATCATAGTTTAGCTGGAGATTGTGGGCTTTTCAACTCTTCCCTGATCAGTATCCTCATGTTAGTTTAGCACTTAGTTGATGAATTGATAAATCGAACCTTTCAAGTCCATATATTATGTTTTCTCCTCTAACATGATTGCACTGAAGCCTCTTACTTGAGATTCGCTGTTCTCTGCACACTGTAATGGGATATTCGTTCATTGATGTTCGGTTAGACTAATATGTATCCTAATCATGAAGTCTCCGAATCACCAGTACCCTTACGCCAAAACATTTATCACGTTTATTTGCAATAAGAATCCTCTATGATTTCTACGTTTTAAATCATCGTAATATATTCATCCTTTGGAAGCTCATGTACGTTACTCTCAGTCTTCAAAACTACATTCTTGTAGACGGAATGTGAATATCTATTGAAGTGTTCTTTGACCGTTGCATAAAACTAAGCTGCTTGGCTTCATCCTTTATTTGTTCATCCCAAATGTGGTCATCACGACAAGGGAGCAGGTTAACTAAACTGATGACAGATAGTTGAAACGATCTTGTTCATTACACAACGCTTTTGTTGATAACAAATACCCGAGAGTGGAAACACTATAATTTCCAGAGATCTCTACTTTCAGATCAGAACATTTATTCAACCCCTCTCCCCAAACCGATCAAGAAGACTTAAATGGATTGTCGTCCTGGGTATTACAGTGACCTAGTTTTTAACGAATGCTACAAATGAATTATGTGTCTTCCCTCAGCACAGTTAGGTCAGACCATAAGCTTTGCTACTCACTATAGGTTTGCTATACCACGCCCGTAAGTTGATTATTAAACTGAATAGAATTAAAGGATTTGTGAAAAGTTTGCTTTATGGGTCACTGAAACTGATGCTTCAGTGTAGCACACCTAGTGGATAGATAAGGACAACAACACGATGCACGGCGAACGTGAATAATGGCTGTCAAAACATGAATGAACTGAGCAGAATTAAGTGCAATGAAACACCGTCCACAGTTCAAACCGCAACTTATCTTGTGAAGATGATCCTACAATGACCGAAATAAGAAAGACCCGATTAGGTCGGGACAGTTGGCGGTCATTGGAATCAAAGTTTTCAAAAAGGATTACCGGAGAATGTGACGGATGGGCAACAAAAGAAACCGTTTTGTTTATTACACGGTTTCCTATAGTCTGGCGATTATATTATCCAAAGATTGTTTTTGTGACCAAGTGATTGTCTGACCAATTCATTTGACAGTATACAATAGTTCATTTCAATTTTTGTATATTCTCAAACATTCCGAATTTCAGCACCCATCTATTTACTTGGTACATTATTTACCATAACATTTGAAGCTTCAAATTTGAACTCCCCTATCGGTGGGTTTGAAAAATTGTGAGATTAAAATCCCAACAACATGGCGGTACTTCTCCGTACGCTATACAAACCTACAGCTTACAAGTAGGTAGGTAACTGCCAATAAATCTCAGGCCTCTCATACGGACAAGTAGTTCAGTCAACTCATGGTGAACTAAAGTACCAGGTTCGATTTTCACACTTGTTATAACTCGGTAGTAAGCAATAATCACAGATGAGTAGAGTCGAGCACATCGTTTTGAAAAGTCTACAGGAACACAAAAGCGTAGATCATATATGAGTGGTATTCAGTTTATATTCTCCAAAACTCTCCATAACGTGCACTAAGACAAAATTAGATTTGGGAACTCGGTTTAGCCAATGACTTTAATCAGTAGTATCAGCTGACGTTCTAAAACTGTCCAAATTATTAGGATGTACTAAAAACGTCATTTTTTATTTCCCCAATAAAAGTTGTGAATTTTTAGACAAACTAGTGATGGGTAGTTTCAGGAGGATGGTTTTAACCGGGTTTATATGTCCATTGTTAAGCTTCATCTGATAACCGTAATACAACACATTCCAGTATACTGACGTATTGCAAATGATATACTAATGAATGTTTAGGATACGGAAGTAACTTGGATATACTGTTTTATGCATCTGAACTTCTCGCCGCCAGTTGAGTTTCTTTTTTCCAATACTGATGTTTAGGAAAGTGAATACCGTGTTTCTCGAGATCAGATGTTAGCAAGAGATTTGTGTGCGAAGTGATCAGTGCATTGGGTAAATTCTATACTGTTCCTATATCTTAACTAACTCAGGTTTTCACTAATATATTGTCAACATATTGGAATATTCGTTAGCGTAGACTTGAAGTAGGAACCAATCATGAGCAGAGAATCCTCGAGTAACACCGGCTCAATACAGTTGCTTATCAAACCGTTGTTTTTAGGTTTTCACCCTTCTTCTTGTAAACAAAATAATAATCTCCCACTGCGTAATATTGTCTGGGGATTTAGAAACTAATTGAAAACCTCCGGCGTGTATCTGGAGCCAATTTGACGGCACAAGCCCACTATGATTTTTTTGATGAATCACCGCAAGAGTAAGTGTACTAACAGAAGACAACGTACGAATTAATGAAATGAGTTTGGAAAATGTTAGCCTATGAATTTGCCACTCACAAACATGTTAAAGTTTAAAACTGTCACACAGAATCTAAAAACTGTCGTGCTTTTGTGAAAAATGATGATTAGTCAGAGTGTAAGTTTTAAAACTGGACGAATCCATTTCAAAAACTGGCAGACCCAACAAGATCCAAGATCCACGGTTACCAGCAGAAACTTTGCACTATTAATAATCAGTCGGCGGAGAAATGTTCACAATTAGATAAATACTTTAGACAGACTCTATTCCAGGGGGTGCTTTATCATGTCAAACAAGAAGGTAGTGGACCATCCAGTCAAAGCTACTTCAATTTATGAAGTTCGTCATCCCTAACGTAGCTTCGGTAGCTAGTATGCACTGTATAATTACCACTCCAAAGTTGACAGACTTATGGGTTTCTCAGCAAAACCGGTGATCAAACGATCACTGAATGATATGCATTCAACAGGTGGATGCTCAAACATTAAAGTTTGCATTCTCGACGCTATATGGGTTGCAAGACGGCCGCATAGACAACACTAATCACTTATGTTCAGACAAAATCTTAGAAATGTCCTACAACCTAGATGAGTGTAGAATCGTTGAGTGACTTTAAATACACTTTGGTTGTTACTGTTTTTATCCACTGCTTTGGCACATGGGGCTACAGTGATTGCAGTAACCGCAGTTGCTGCAATCTAACTTATGGGTTTTGATTACTAAACAAAAGACTGGAACGGACAAAAATAAAATTATGTATTAATTCATTGAAATGATCAGGCAAACCGATTAATGTTCACACTGCATTGTGACTGATCTGTCACAACGTGATTCCGTCATGTATGTTGTCAGCAAACTGGAGTGATGGTTGACGCGTTCGTTTCCCAGTTCACCACAATAGAACCAAAGTTACCGGACCTGAATGATTATGACGTACGGCTAAACGAAGTTTGAGTGTAGTAGTTCTCTGTCCAGTGGGTCTGGTTGAATTCAAAAGCTGAGATCGGAGGTGAGTGGCGCCCTGCTTATACTCATTATAACTACCAATTGAAGGCGATGATGGAATGGGTTTCGTTTATTCCGTCAACAAGGTTCAGCCTAAACAAAATAATTTCAGCAATAACGGTTACACAGGATGGAAACAATGATCTCTTTGAACCAACAGTTAATGTACACAGACATTTTTCTGCACTCCATGGTTTTCAACCTGGTCCTTCCATTTGCTGACATAAGTTATCATCTGTAGTGTCGTTGAAGTGGGTGAGCGTAATCTAAACGTGGAATCAGAATTGGCAGAAACAAACAGGCGTGGGTCAGTGTGTATTGGCAACATCCGAGTGTGAACATCACAAGATCTCACGATAAACAACCAGTCATCGAAAGTAAATGTAGGTTATCGATAAACAGTGTGCTTCATCTGGGCCATTCTCAGGTTAACAGCTAATTAGCTGATGGGAAACATGATGAGGGAAGTAAAATAAGTTTTGGTAATTATAGACGAACGCGCGAACTAACCTTTTTCAAGTTGTATTGATTAGTGTGAACAAGGTAAATCAACATTTGAGGAACGTCCACTGCATTGGAATGAACCTGCGAAAGCTTATCGAACTGTCAACAAATTGCTCTTCATACTGGCAGTTGTTTGAGTGAGGAGTTTGCATGTGGTATCAAACTAAAGAGATGCGTTAAAAGTATGTTAACGCCCTAAAAGGGGCCCTTGTAGTTCATGGCTTTTATTTGCACACAAACAAATAGAAAATAATATCAAACTGAACAATTAGAGGAATCTAACTTATCACTCATGGATAGTCGGTCTACTTCCTCTAGGTTCTATGAAACGCTTTCGTTTCCTACACCTAAGTGTTTCGTTAATAACTTTTCACCAACTGCTGTTTTATCTCTATTGCTTTTTATGCTAAAAAATGCGGATTACAGATTCAAAAATTTGTTAGTAGGCAAAACGAAATGAACAAAACAGCAACTATTGAAAAGTCAACAAAAACATTTGGGTGCATTGAAAAAAAGGGCTGATAGACTCTGGAACTTTTGAACGAATCAGATCAGTAGGCATTGCAATTCCTAGACTCTGAGTTACCCAATATAACCTGTTCTACAAGAATAGATGAAAGAACAAATAAACACGGATGTGTCTTTAATTGATAGTCTGTCTCTGCTATAAAACTGGGGGATCTGAGGATGCAGTGATTTCAACTCAGAGTTCAACTGTGACTTAATTACTTCTACTAGCCTGATTAGGTCTTTGTCAAACATTTTGCGTCGATGTCACTTCTGAACGACACTTTAATCAACAAGGTTTCATTCCTTGGATAGTGTACTTCATCTCGAATATACCTCTAGCAATAAACTGTTCTAAGTAACCGCTATTGTGGAGAAGGCTGACTGTGAATTTGAGTCCATTTTCTAGCGTATCCGTTGAATACATTTACCACACCCTATCATCCAATCACAGCATGAGATTCCGCTACAGTTTGTGGACTGAATTATCTAGGTAGTTTTTTCGGTATGCACTATGCCGAATGATTTCGTGTATTTGTCAGCGTACATGAAAATCCAAAAAAGGCAACTTGTTTTAGAATGTTTCATCTAGCACGGAATTAACAAAATGGTAGGTGTCACTGAAAATGCCGAGAATCATGCGCACATTGATTTCAGATAGTGGCTGACCTAGCTGCAAGACGATTGAATTATGAAAACTTTCCCATTAATATATCGGCTAACATGCACCTAAATAGAATACATATCGCCAAACACTATCTGTCAGTACAACAGGTCGCACAACTGTAGTTGCACACAAAACAGTCCATGGAAGGATATATCTTTGAACTTCAGTACAGGCAGCCAACGATAAGATAAGTCACATGGTCACAGAAAAAATTAACTGTTTCTAATAATCACAAGGTAATGAGTAGTGTAACGTTTTGTACAGCATTTTGTATTTCATAAATTTCATCGTTCACACTTTTCACCTTCCTCAATTTCACATGTACATCCGTTGTTTAAACCAAGTTAATCGAATGAGTCAACAATCAATAACACAAAATTTACCTCCATGGTCACGAACCATACGTTCTCTCTCCGTTTCGTTCAGCTTGTTCACTGATTTCTGGAAGTTAAAGGCTGACGGAATCAACCATTTATTTCAGCACATTTCCGAATTCATCTGTCGTCGGAATTATCTCCGTTGTTACGTCAGAATTCCTTGGGGGCAACACGACAGATGGTATTTGCTGGATGCTTCAATCGGCGTAGTGGAACTCTAAACCAACGCACATTTACGAACTATTGTCAGTCAGTTGCCCTCATTTTTGT
>LUCH01002609.1:11202-23393 GCA_013368495.1 Paragonimus heterotremus
TCTTCAAATTGTGTGTTCAAAAGGTGTACGGCAGTGAGGCAGAGCTGGAACAGAACAAGGAACTGGACGGGACGGCTCATCATGTTGATTTTTCACCGAAGATCGTTGGACATTTGGCTTGACGTGATCCGTTTTTATTGGGTTGAGATCGCTCAGTTGACCTTGAAATTCTCACGCCACTTTTAGTCTTTCGTCTTATAATGAAGGCATTGTTCGTGGTGTTCATTGAAACAGACATGACTGACTGTGAACTCACCAAACGGCGCATTATTTGTATATTATTATTATTCGAACTAATTACAATGTCTAGTCACATAATTACCAGGTGGTTCTGGTTGCTAATCCCATTAGACTTGAAAGTCACTTATATCAAGTTATGCTTTTTTGTCAGTTTCAAAGCGTGACAGATTCTGTGTAGGCTCAGTTTCATGGGTCACAGATTGTATGCAACAGTTTATAGTTGTACGGAAAAGTGTCATGTTACTCATAGTCTATTTGTCACACATGTCGCATTCATTGTTCTGACACAGCTGTGTGTTTCATTGGAGAACGCGTGCTCTTACTGGTCACTGTTAGATCGCCATGTTCACGATGATTGCGGAAGGAAGTTTCCTTGAATTTGTCTGACTATCAGTTGATCGCCACGCATTGGATGGCTGTCAAGAAGTTAGTAACGATGACAACAAAAAAACAACTCATTCGTTTCTGATGACTGGAGTGCACCTTCAAGTGTGTTGCGAATTGTAAGTGAATGGCATAAACCTTTTATTTTAAGCCGAAACTAGCCAACTGAGACTAATTGCATATGATCATTGTTCGTCCGCCAGTTCACGTTTGTGGAGAGCATGTTGATTGAAGCAGGACAATTCCAAATTCCCGACCGATGTAGGGCAAACGGAGTAAACCTGAGCTGGAAAGATGCATGCTGATGAGTGTGATTGTGAAACTATTCGGCAGATCTACCAACGTTTCAGCAGTGTCATACAAACTAAACTGGAATGTCGACATTTATCCAGTTTGCGTGTGCCCTCTCCGACGGAGGGGAAGTGCACGTTGAGATACTTCACTTTCTGCAATGTTAGGTGGAGTCCAAACATTTGGACAGACGAATCGAGATTGATTTCCTGTCATATTGACGTGGTATTTAGAATATGAAAAATGGTTGGCCGAGATTATATGCTAATCATTTTGGATTGATCAGTTCCCTGTGGAAATTCGTAACTACCACGTTTCTTTATGTGTGTTCATCAAGAACAGACAGTTGTCTTGTCAACACTGTCCTGTGAACAGCATGTTAACAGCTTACCAACAGGTAACTAAGTTCGGTCGACGTGCTCATTGCACAAAGTGAAAAGTGTACCGAAACCGAGACACTTTGAAGTGGCTGAACAAGAAGTGCTTAGATCCCCTATTCTGTGATCGCGTACAGAGATCATTTCTACACACGTGAAGAACAAACCATGTCAATCTGTGATAACGCCAAAATGGCAATATCACCAATTCCTAATTCTGTGTTCATAGACCATGTTATTACCGGTGTGTGGCGTTGGGGTTGGTAGTGGGGAACTTGTTTCTCCTGTGTGTGTTCTGGTTGTTAACCAGTGTGGAAGTAATTAATTAAACAAAGTTCTCAATTTCAGCGAATTCGTACGCAAGCTTGGTGGAACTTTATTTTCCAAAGCTTAAATACATGGTGACGTCGGATCGTTCAAACAATCTGTCGGCCAATTTGAGAGGTCCCGACCATGTGCATGCACACGAGTGGTCGCCTATTGTTTATGCCATCCAGTTGAATTCAGATAAACGTCATAAGATCTCTGATGAGGTCTGATAAGTTCTGGCCGAATGAAATTACCATTTTCAGTGTATGTCCATAGTTCAACCAACAAGGGGTGTGTGCATGAATTGTACTGGATCACTGCGTTGTAGTGATGCATTACCCATTGGAGGCAAGGTGGAATAAATACCGCAGGTTTCATTCTGTTGCCCACTCTTTTATACAACCTTCACCTCTCTTGATCTTTGTGAATGGATTCAGTGAAACCTGGGATAGCCATGAATTGTCTACACTTCAAAAGTAATCACACAGTTTGCCACGTGGTCGATTATAGAATACATCCGATAATATACTAAACGCATACGGTCAAAACAGCTACATACAGTATTAATTCTCAAACAGCCATCAAACCTCACCTAGAGGCGGATCGAATGTTGTACAGCAGTAGCATATCAGTGGTATCAATGACACACTTGTTTCCATTGTAAGGTAAAGCTGTGATCGGTACTGTTTTCATAGGATTAATGAATACGTGCACTTTGAAACGGGTGCAAGAAAGAACTACTTCTTTGTTTGATACTCAGTGATAAACTGTCGAAGAATTTTCCATCATGACCAGTAGACGCCATGATCATCTATGTCAGGACAAGGTTACAGTCCACACTCAGAGTCCTCAATAATGTTACACGCTGTTCGCTGAGTATGCATACTAAGTCGAGGCTGGCGACAAATTTATCCACTCTTACATCATGAGTACATTTTAGTAGATTTTTCGTTAAACTCAACATCGCATTTCCTGTGAGGGAATCATCATCTGATAGTTTCATTTGTATTGCTCCCAAACAACGCATCCTGTTGTACACTTATTTTAATACATCATTTGCCAACATCCAACTGACTTCACTAGATCTGTTTGTATTATCATTCATACGTGTGAATATTCATATCTATTTTGTTTTTCGTGGGGTTACCTAGTCACCATTTATATGACAATCGGATTGTAAACGGTTTTACCTGCTGAAGCGGGCTCTTTGAAAATGTATTTATCCGAGTTAGCTGATCATCATGCTGTCGTCCGTTGTCACGGCCCTCAACGTCAAATCGACTTTGTTTCCTGTTCGCACGAAGCCGAAGCGTTAGGCCAGTGTCTGGTGGTCCTAATAATCGTCTACAAAATCTCACTTCCTCTGGAGTAGTCGTGTTGATGCAACTTGATCAACTGGTTTGACTGTCGAACGAGTCACTGAGATCACCATAGAATTTGAGCACAGGTATTACTCCATCGTATAAACGCTGTGCATCAAAGGTTCATCTTACAGTCGACTTGACGACAGTGAAACCACCTAAACAGCAGTGCTCTTTCAAGCGAGCTAGATGTTAGTGTCTACGGCAGTTGACCTCATGCCTACATGAACTCCTGTTCGACTTCAAAGAGCTCGTAAGCAACATTTGTGATCTGGATAGCGTACTGCCCATCGATGACTTCAGGGTATAACCGTCTGGAACATTTTGTGGTATCTTTCCAATTTTGCATGAGTTATTCCAAACTAAACGGCGTAAAGGGATGATGTGAGCAGGAGAACACAGGAAATCTGTATAGCTGCCGTAGCACCATAAGATCGATCACATTGATTGTTGTATGAATTTAACAGAATACACAAGCTGCATCTCGTTTTGGAATTCATGTGATTACTCTAAATTATGAACTCAGATTTAGACTGTTTTTGAGTAGTAGGGAATTTGTCTGATTTAAGTCGAACAGCACTCACACCTCAGATTCAGGAAGACTCTTAAGTCAGCCACTTTTGGAAAGAAGCGCCTTTTGCGGTTCGTTAACAGTGTATACACTGGTCATCGCCGGATTTTCAATTCCCAATAGGCTTCCATGAGGTTGTCGTGTCGGCCATGGTCCAGTTGGGCACAACCGAATTATCCTGCCAGAACACTCAAACAATTTCTCTTGTATTTCATTTAAAGCATGTCCAACTTGCTAGCTGGCCCCCTACAGTTGATTCCAGGGTTGGCGATTCTGACAGTTGCCATTTATACACATAGATGTAGTCTCCGTAGATTCTCATTCGAGTTATCACACAGTCCGAAAAATGACCAAGTGATTACGTCAATATCGTTACTAATAAGTCATAGTTTCACATTTCGGAACTATACTTATACCATGGTCATCTTATCGAAACACCACAGGTCCACTGTTACATTTGCAAACTGTCTGCTGCATTCAAACGGAAAGTGTCTAAATATGTGGATGAGCAATATCTCGTTCGTGCTAAACACCGACTTGTAAAAATATTATGTTGACTAAGAAAGTCAAGTTTTTGGGCAATATTTCCCAAATTCGACCTCAGATTGGTAATTATGTCACAATCCTGGTGCATACACGAAACGATTCTCTGACAGCAAATGACACCGCAAGCGTGAGTGAGTCAGTTTCTGACCACCGGTTGTCTGCATAATTCATCATCCATCACTTAGTTGAGAGCAAGCATAGCAAACATCCGCCTACATGCTTCAAAAATGTGGTACGTGACCCTAGTTCACGTCTGTTGATGTTGATAGAAGTTTTGCTATCCAAGCATTTAATACCGAGTTCGTGAATTCGGAAATAACTTACTCTCGTGGTGAGGTTTTCTTCATGGTTGATTATGATCACATGATTTACTGTCTAAGATCTGTTGGTTGTTCTGATCTACTATGACTCGATTCCGTTGTTACGCAATACGTAATGGCTGTTTGTGTTTGACAAGAGTGAAATAAATGTTATTGGTTCAGAAATTTTTGTCTTCTGATTTGTGATTCTCTGTTGAAAGATCATCGCATGTGATCACTTCGAAGAATACGTTCACAGTCATCAACCATATGATAACAATCAATCTTGAGGCATTTGACCTCCACCGTGTATCTGTTGAGTCATCCATTTAACCACATTCCAACAGACCACCAATTCAAGTTGTTCCTTGAGATTATCATTGTTCGACTAGCGACACCGGTGTGATAAATGTCACTTGTATGCAGCGAAAAATTGGTGAGTCCGAGTAGTATATACGTTAAGCAACGATGTCTAATAAATTGTCAACTGGAGAATCCAAATGAAAACAAAACATACAGTCCGGACTCGATCAGGCTAAAACAGTAAACTCAACGTGTTCCTTGTGAAGACGGGTGATCAATCGGGATGTATTCAAGTTGATCGAGGATTATTGCTGATTTAGAATGTAAAGTTTCGATCGTTATCGGAGTAGCATATTTTGATTTGTGACTACAAGTTTTAAGAAGTAACCTGGAGTGATGAAGAGATGTTGATGAACATTCTAGACTGGAGGAGTTAAATCTACTTGTACAATTTACACGGATACATGTAACACATTTGCCAATTCCGCTCCTATCGCAACCCCTTATCGGCGCATATTCTTGTTATGATCAGAATCTGAACTCCAACCGCGCTGTCATTCCACACTCGTATTGATCACTGTATCACTGATCTCGTATTTGGCATAACTGACTTATCATATGCAAGCGCTCAGCAACATCTGTTTGCGAATATGGTTCGGGGTGTCCACTCACCTCAGGAGGAGATACATCAGTTGTTCAGTAAACTCTAATCAATGACGGCAGAATAGAAGCGGAGATCAACAAATTTGTTGAGCCTTATTATAACTGGTGGTAAGCAGGGTCGGATTAAGTTTAATATAACCCGAACATCGCACATAATTAGCAACAGCCATCGCATTTTCATAAATTATTTCACTTTCTTACCGTTCACATGAGTTATTTCTAGTTGAACATCATCATTAAAACTATTTCTGTCAGAAAACAACATCACATATCACTTGTCTACTCCGAATATAAAATTCTCAGCCAGAAGTATTCGTTGATCCATGCGTGCTATTCGTTCACGGATGGTATTCATGTATTCTGTTGATAAAGAAAAACCGACGAACTCCGTGAGACAATAAGGCTGGCAACAAGCACCTAATGATTACGGTGAAGTTGCTCACGTGCTCGTCTCACCTGTCCGCCTCTTGTTTCCCCATTCGTCTCCAAACCTTCCACTGCCTTCGTCAGCTGCCCCACTTCCTCTTCTAGCTCCCTGACTTCCGACCGCCCGACTTGCATCCGTACGAGTAGGCGCTGTGCAATTCCCACAAACCGTTCGATGTCCGTGATCCCAAGCGACTCGGCCATCCGAACGCTCTCCTCCAACCTCTGGCGGCAAACTCTGGATAAACCACCTCCGTCACCAATCTATCCTTCGTGTTCTCATCTGCCTCCGGTAAGCCCAAAGTCAACTCTCGTAATACGTGCTGTTAGTAAACCAGGGGGTCTTGAATGTCGCAAAATCCGGCACCATAAAACCGACTCGTTGTCGGTCTCGTTCCTTCGTAAATCCTTGAAGCAGTGCCGTCCACGCTTCTCGACTCCATGTTGCAGCTTTTGTTTGTTCGCTCAGGGCGTGGACACCTTTCCTCGTCCGGTGAGCAGTACTTCCAAAGCCGTCAAAAGTTGTGCTTGGTTTTTTAATCCGTTGCACGCCGTAATCCCCTCAAAACACGATAGCCACTCTTCCACGTCTACATCCGAAAATGGGTTTGGCCATGGCAGCTTCATTACACTGCGTTCAAGACACGGCACCAGTGTAGCGAAACGGCGTTCGATAAAGCACAATCTGTATTGTCCACCTCGCCGGTTCCCATGCAACATGCGCACTCGCATTTATGAATCGGAATTCCGGTCCACAACAGCCCCGGTTTCCAACCACACATGTGCACTTCTGTCCAGTATATGTGTGACCGACGCCTTCTATCTGGGATTTTCCAGCTGCCATGTCTCGTCCGTTGGTACGATCCAGTTGAGCGATGGCTCATATGGTCGCCCATGCTGTCCCCGATTCGCGCTCTTAGGGCTTTTGGATGTAACTCCCTGCGCTGATGTATTCTGCCGAGTGTTGGAATACTGGTATCTCCGGTTTGATAATACACCACACTCGGAGCAACTATCTAAAATCACCATAATCACCATAGTGAATGAGCAAATCATGTCAGTGCAATGGGACATTGGATCATTATTTCATTTCGTGACACAAATATACATCGATGTTATTTGATCAGTGAGCACTCCGGTATTCCAAATAGCATCCTTCTATATCGCTTGCCGAAGCTGTAGAAGCTAATGAGTCATCTGGCTTGGGACACAACGCTGTGTGTCAAATCTGCAGTACCGTACCTCAATCTGTCGTGATCCCGTCACATTGAGATTCCTTCCATCCATGAAGTGATGAGCACTCCCATGATGCTACACCAAATCTGAAAACCGCATGGTCAAGTTTGAAGTGTTGTGCGATCTCTACCTCTTGTGGTAACTGGTCATTGCCTATTGAAGCGTGATTGTTCTATGAGTGACTGCCTATGTATGAGTAACACATCGTTCCTACTGGCCAGTCTCATACGTCTCCGTTATGCTTCCGATTCCGAATGGATTTACTGTTTCTGAAACTAACATCTTTACACGTGTTTTCTTCTATTCCTCTGTGCCCATTAGTTGCCTAGAAACACAAGATCAAATTAACATAATCATTTAAGGCTCCATGTAACCTATAGAACATCAATGTTTCCAATAGCACTTCCGGAAATATTTTCCGAAACTCTCTGTCGGTTGTCATATATATATTATATACATGTATATGACAATCAACATGTATATATATATATATGCAAATTATGAAGTCTAGTATCAGACACTGATTGATTGTGTTGGTCTGGGAGAAAAGCACGTGGTCTGTTGGTGGCGAGCTTGCACAATCTGACAACAAACCACACAGAGTACGAGACTTCACAATAAAAACGTACTACCGAACTACCAATGTCTAACTGAGAAATCGTTAACAACGAGCGAATGAATCCATGGGGAACTGTCCGCAACAATGTGGGTCTGTACTGTCACCATCACGATTCTATCGCTGTCGTCTACATACAGTGACGTAGTTGTAATCTAAAGTGATGTCCAATTCGGTTACCAAGACTTAAGATATTATTAACTGGAACGTTGGAGTGAAATCGGGCAAATCGCCAAGATACGATCAATCCACGGTGGCAAGTCTAACTTGATTTGTGTAAGTGCAATTGTCCGGCCTTCTTGTGTTCGCAAGAACGAAGGCGGTTTTTGGTGTTGTAGGACGGAAACATGAGTGGAATAACTCGCGAACTGCGTATTTGAAGATTTTCGGTTGTCGGTAGTATAGTTTAGTCAAGTTGATCAAAGCTTTCGAGACGAAGTGTCTAGGTCAAGTTACGAAACCATGAGCTAGACAACTGTGAAGGTTATCGAATGAATTTTGATGAGTATGAGGTGATGTGATTATTTTGGATGTATGCGTGAAGGTCAGACACGGCGTTTCGTCTCTGTACCTGTCAAACTAACGAGGAATCTGATGGCTTATAGACCGTTTATTAGATAGTAAACGTTGTCCTGTATTGAGAATTTGTCCACCCTATTTCTTATAAGCTTTGGTAATTGCACAGTGGTCCTTCGTTCTATGTGATTCCCATGGAACTTAGTGTGTCCTCTCCTCTCTCCATAAACTGCAGCTCTTTTAGTTGAAGCTGAATAACTTGGCGGTTATACAAACACACCCCGTACATTTTGCAGTCGCATTGATTTTATCCCATCACATCGCATCGTTAAGTTAATATGTAAATAGTGCCAAACCAATCCGTTGTATGGAATGTGCTTTGCACCTTCAAAGTGTACAGTCTATCCAACGTGGTACAGCAGGCAGTATTCCTTAGAGTCTCTCTTTCGAGTCTAGTTTCAAGTGAATGCTCTGTTACACAATAATCGAACGGTGTGGGTTCCACCGCCTGTTGCTTACATACCACTCACGTTCTAGCACAAACGTTGACCAGTCAATACTCGATGCTCGCACGAACCCGCCGAACTTGTCACACGTCCGCATGGCTGAACACCATTTGACCAATATTTTGAACAAACGTAGGTGTGTGAATTTTCTCTGAAGAGAGTGGTGTTTACGTTGTGAGACAATCTTCAATACAGAGATGTTAACGCTGGTCAAGTCGTTTCCGTCCTGAAATAACGCTACATTATGAGCAGACAATAGTGTAAGTGCACCTCTTTATTTCAAGTTGTGATGACTCCTACGACTGGAGGTTTTATTGTGTGAGATCAATCTAATTCTCTTATCTGACCAAATAGCAACCCATGCATAGACCGAATCACCACCACACTGCATTGTAGAGATCTTTGTGCTATCAATGAACTACTCACATTTGGGTCTACACACGCATACTTCTCTAATCTACCTACGTGTGTCGATCACCGACCACATTCCAATGAATGATACTGTCGTGGTATTTTACGGTCAGCGCAATGAGCTAAGTGCAATCATGCTGAATCGAATGATCGGATAGCTAGTTGCATAAGTGGTATGCTACAAATTCACACCTAATCGATCGAGATCCCAGCAATGATAACAACATCAAAAATTGTTCAGAGTGGATGATTTATCAGCCAATGTGCACACAGAAGTGCAGCTGCTAGTTGTAAATGTCAACCACAGACTTCTGATGTCAAGTCATAGACAGCCAATCAAAGTGTTAACCGCCAATCTTCACATATTTAACAGCATACAACCGCGTGGATATTCTGATCACTATTCAGCTCCGTAGTTGTACAGGTATTCACCAAGTTTATCATTTGTGTGCGAGGAGTGTTGCGTTTCAAAATGTTAGACCAGCTTGAGTGTTTTATAATTTGAGATGTTCGAGAAGAGCACGGTTGGCCATAGGTGACTAATTTGTGCTTATTCACCAGGTAACCCTCTTTGTGTTTGATATAGTGACTCTCCATTCATTTGGTTGAATACGATTCCGTGAATGATCGTTTGATTCGATTGCAGTCACAGGCATACGATTCAGATGATCTCATTTGTGTGTTCCGCACTCATTTTCTCAATCATCCAATGAGGTCAGTGTAAAGTATAGCCGTCGAAACAATGCTCCAACGAATACTAGATTCACCTTACATCGCAAGTGCCGCGTTAGGTCTCCTGGATGAAGTGGTTGTGGTTTCTGTGTGAATGAGTGGAACAGAATTGATAATTGCTTGAGAATTGCAAAGATTACTCCAGTCTGATTGTTCACAAGTCTGCTGCTCCGCTATTTTCTGAATAGTATTGATTGATTTCATATCCTCCAAATTTCGAATACTTACTATCCGTCACGCCTTCTACTGATATTGTTCAGGCGACCACAGCTTCTTTGGGCAAACGCCATAAAACTGTGGTTTTGATTCATGCTTTCAATTGACTCGACAACAGTTATTGCCTGAACACCTCCAGATAATGATGTTGAACATGTTATTGTTCAACTGGTTCAACCTTGTTTCACTGGCGGATTGCAGCTTACTCGCTTGAGTGAAGATACCCTGGTGCTCCACAGGAGTTAATCGGATTTCCATCCTCCTCCTATTCCAGGTGATTGTGTTATTCTCTCCATTGAGCGCACTTCCTCTCAACTGTACTAACGAAAATGTAGTCCGAATTTTAGTTCATAATGTAAACTCAGCTTTACTGTTACATGAATAATCTTTATTTCCGATATGTTTAATTTCACTGTTGATCGTATCTTCACAGACGATTTTCTGTCTCAATGGTGAAAACTGATAACTATTTTATGAAAAGGATGTGTGATTTCTGGTGACCATAGGTAAACTTAGAGATGTAGTCAACCTCAACACAATATTAAATAATTCATACAACTCTGAACTGTGTACACCAACAATGTGAATGGATCGAAAACGCAGTAAAGAACGTGGCAATCGTATCACATAAATATTATGTGGGACTATTTCGTTAAAATATCGAGGCGTTTCTAATTTCTCAATCTTGATGTTTTCCTCATCACGCCCTCATGTTACCACCGTTCTATCAACGTTAATTTCATTGGGGCATGCATTCTGCCATTCTAGGTGTATTCTCTATTTACCTCTACACTTCTTATCACAAAGATATTACGATCTTGTTAAGATCACCTGAACGTATTCCCCAATATATTATTGCTCCCTTTATACCCACGACAAATTTAATCATTTCCGAGTACTTTGTTGTTTGCCTCAAGTGTGTCAAGGAAAACATTCCTGATCCAATCCACCATCCATGTTTCCCGATCAACCTCAATCCATATGAGCTACTTCCATGTCTCGAAGCATGAACTGCTGTTTACACCTGCGCCCTCGTATGACAGTTTAGTATTTTCAGTATTTGGTTGTTCATCGAGTTTGGAATTTAGTGTGCAGACCATTCATCATCAAACGAATTGGTTCGTCAGTGCATAAGAGTGTGGACGTTTAGAGTGCGTATACAGGTGCAACCAATCAGGTGTTAGGTCAGAGAGCAGTGGATAATAAGATGTAGCCAATCAGACTTCAAGTATATAATGACACACATTCATCGCGCATCACTAACCGCGCCGTACAGGCCTGTACACTCAAACTCCCACGCACTGATTATGTCAACTGGGTTGGTGATGGGGCAACTGCAATGGGACTGAAAAGCTTGACAAACAACCAAACAACAAAACCAGCATGCTGAATTACCAAATTCATCGTTATTCTCAACAGTCAGAAATTACGTATTTCTTTAATTCATCTGACTATTTGTTAATCGCAATTAGTTTCCAAAAAAGTATATGGCAACCGTTATAGCTGAAGTAACACACCCTTATTGTACTCAGTGTACCGTGTTCATAAATCTATACTGGATCGCGGTCTTGGAGCGCATGGTTTTGAATGTGGGCGTATGGTAATGCTGGCTGCACTCTTTGTAGGCGTTACATTCATAGCTAACCTAATTTATAGCAACCCGATTATGCGAAACTGTTCCCTGTGGCTGACCAACAATCTGAAAACTTCTAAAAGTGCAATATACAATCTTTTGTTATACCACTGAAACAGAACAGTCACGTGAACCAAATAATTATTGGTTTTACATTACCAACCCCCTCAAAATGACTGTGCACGCATTGTATCAACGTGGTTGTTAAGTCGCTCCTGGCGATCTAGGGTAATTCACTCAATAGCGGGTAGTCGACAACTGGAATAACGCTTAATCAGACGGTCGGGTTACCGGGACTATCTTCCAAGTTCAAAAGACGTCGGAGAAGACGACCAAAAGGATTGGAATTCATACGGTACTGTTTAGTAAAATTACAATAGAGATACTTTCTAATCCTAAATATGAATCAACCGGGTATACGAATTATCCAGCAAAGGAATTCGAAATGGGGCAGCTAAGCACGTGTTCACAAACAGCCACCAGTCAACGAGAAATGATCTCATTAAAACAATCGGGTACAGATGAAGATGATAACGTGTCAAATAGTCTCAACAA
>LUCH01002609.1:45263-92368 GCA_013368495.1 Paragonimus heterotremus
ACTCGATATGAATATGGCCCGGTATGTCAAATGGGAGCCAACACCTCGCGTTGTGTAAACGGAAAACATTCAACAACTTTTACACCTTCGATCCAAAAACGAGGTGACAATCGGATCAGACCACAAATCCAATCACACTATAGGCAACCTAAAATCACTAATCACACGTCATGTAGTAATCTGCTATCTCATACTTAAAAGGGAATCAGTGACGCGCTGACCAACAAGTTAACCCCAACAGCGCGCTGAGTGGACTTCAACAGTCAATCAGAGCAGGGACAGGCATTGCAGACGAGTTCTGATAAGAGTCTGGCGTTTCCAAAGTTATTCTAAATGGGAAGGTCAATTTTAAGAGTGAGTGATACACAATTTGTATGAATATGTAACAACTGGGTCTATCAGCGTAAAAGTTATCTATAATCAGATGAATAATGCCAATAACAAAATGTATACAGCACATGAGTAGGAATGCACCGGATATTTATGAATAGCAAAATTAGATAACAAAATGTTTGGGTATGTCAAAATCCTGAGAACAATGGAAATGAGTCGGATTGTTGCGAATCACCGACCGAATTAGTGGAAGCTTGCGGGACACAGTGGAAGGACGGGTCAAGATGAAAACAGTTTGTGACTTGTCATTCGTTTGCTGGACGAAGCTGGACAAGTCTTAAAGTCAAAAATCCTCTTCGTAGGGTCAAGTGCCGTTTAGTTAGTGTGACGGCTTCGAGACAAGGTGTACTACACAGCGTGCTGTATGGCACTGACTAGTAGTTCGCCTTGATGCACCGCAGATGATTACGTAACGATGCTTGTGTAGTTGGTGTTGCATTATCATCATATCAGCCATGAGCCTGACCAAAAGTACTGTGGCTCGGGCCGCCGCTCACCTAAACAGTGACGTGGAATATCCCAGAAGAAGAAAACGTTACTAAGAAGGTTGAACATTATTAAGAGAAGACTAAGCGGAAGAACTAGAAATGGTATGGATACAGGTACGCCAATGACGGCGACATACCGCCACCTCGGATAGCGTCTCTAGTCAGCGATTTGAGTGGTCACGCAGGCGACACCTACCCACTTTTCTCAATGGAGCTGTCAGGGTCTTCATATTTCGTGACCACGTTGTTGGTTGACCACCACGCGATTTTACCCAATTGTTGGTGGCCTCAGTTGGCGTGACACTATGGCCAAGAACTATGGCAAACGATAAACAAGGTGATGTGTGAGTGGAGCCTACACTAGTGTTGCTGTGCAAGTGGGAATCGCTGACCTTTTCGAGCTTTCCTCGTCACGGACTACACTGGACCTTGACTGAATAAACATCGCCTAATTCAGAGTTCATTGTCCCTTGAAATGTGGGGTAAAAAGTTACCAACGTCGGGACACATCAAACAATGAATAAAACACGTTAGAAAGGTAATTCGATTGAATACGTATATGACACGTTGAACAACATAATTAAGGGACATGCTTTAGAGGGTGATGGGTTTAACATGAAAGTTCGGTCGACAGTACAGCGACCTGTCGGTTTTGAATGAGGTCAGTCGAATCCCTACGGGTCCCAACTATTCCACTACTTTTTACTTCTCAACTAGAACTTGATCCACTTTCCATAACTGGATGACAGTTACAGGTTAATAACATTCATTGATTAACTGCAGTCGATTCGGATATGGATCAACGAACGTTTGCAAAAAAGCTCACCTCGATTGGTTGCGTCTCGAAATTGAGAGATCGTAACCTGTTCGCCAGACTGACTCTTGACAATACCGACACTCTGGGCAAGGTCGAAAATGTACGAGAACGCGTAGAACTCGTGATTGATAATCTCATCCGGACGATGTACCACAAATCCCGATGGTGGATACACCGTAGCCGCAGAATCTCCTATGAACAGTGAACTGTTGCATTAGTGGGGAAATTCACAGCGCACACACAAAACGTTGTAAAGAGATAAATATATCAACATAGTCCACCTAAACAATTGGAAGCATGTGTGTATGCCTGTATGATACTAAAATAAAGTTTTTATTACTTCAAATTGAGCGTTAACCGCAATCAAATGCAACGTTTACATCTGAAGGACCAACTGCTGAACTACAGATTAAACGAAAATAACTACACTACTTACAAGCGACAGACAAATGTGTAGGAAACAAATGTAGGTGGCAAACTTTTCGACTAACAAAAATTCAACACCACTCACAATTCATCTAAGCTTAAGCATTTCTGTAAGTTTTTTTAGCCAGCCTCTTTCAAGAAGAAACACAATGAACGAGTTTTCGCTCTTTCGGAGTTCGTCAGTACTTCATATCACATGTGAATATGGTTGCACGTTTACATATATTAATTCGATCGTGTCTGTGACGGTTCAGTGCCTTATGTCAAACGTGATGACTTGATTTTAGTTACTTCCGCATCCGGTGAGCAGATAGTGCAGTTTAACTGTTTAACATATACACACACGCACATCCTACTATCAACGCCCAAGGCCATATAGACCAACATTTACGGCATCATGAGCTAACGCGTGATCCGAAAATCCCAATCCAGGTAGCACATCCAATCTCCGCTGAACGATTCCCAAACCGCAAGAACGGACATATTAAATACCTATACACTATATTTTCTCACACTATATCTGGGTTACCCAGTAACACCGTACAGCGGGCTAGAGATGTTATTATGAATCCGCACATGACAGCTTTACGGGCATCTAACAGCAACATTACTAAAGCATACTACACAGTCCCAACGAAAGGAAACAACTGATAAACGACGAGAAACTTGGTGAACGAGAACCATCTCAATTGTGTAAACATCTGTTACGAACCGTCGGCAAACGGCTGGTGGATGAAACAATACTCCGTCGATTATTTTTACAGCGTACCCTAGCTTTAATTCAAAGCATCTAAGTCTCACGTGAAAAGATGCCACTGTAGGAATTTGCTGACCTTACCGATGAGATCACTAGTATTCTCAACACTGCGTTTGGTCTGAAGCCACAAGATTTCTTAACCGTCAAATCGAAGTTCTAAATAGTAAACAGAAAAGCTTCGAATAAATCGAAGGTCGCGAAGCCGCAGTCACAATGGTGATCAACCTACGCGCTCTCCGGTACACTCGTCACATCATTCTAGTGGTCGTTGCCGAGGTCTTCGTTAATATCAAACAACATAAGGAACCAAAACTAGTAAGCGCACTCTACCATTTTCAATTGAATCAAATTAATCTTCTCAGAGAAACTTTTATGCCAGTCAGTAATAACGAAGACTGCATCTGGCATTTTGTCACCATGTCACCGTCTCTTCAGCAGAAACGGCATCATCAATCAGACATTTTCGGCAGACTCTGTAGCAGGGGTCAGTGTCACACCACCTGCAACAAAGAGGAAGACGCGAGTTAACAAGAATGTTATCTCGATCGCCGCTAATAATACTCTGATCGATAAGCGACTTAATCTACTTCGGGAAGTATCAACTGCATAACTGTCAATCTTCAAGTTGGGTGTATACATCTTCTCGTCATCGGTTGTCAAAGCTCCACTTGACCTCATGAGTAAATTAGCTGATCTGCACTAAACCCTATTTTATGACGAGCTGGTTGAGCTCGGTGACGATCGCCCAACTGTTTTGGTGCGTAGGTAAAGAAGTGGAGTGGAGAATCCCGACAGTCAGCCGCTGTAATGGCTGAGCAATGGTCATTGGCCTGAAAGCTTACTAAATTAAACGAGGCTTTAGTGAACTATAACAAAAGTAGTCGTAGACCTGGAGGTCTCTTAGTTATCAAGTCACATTCCAATTCACTTTTTTAAGCCAGAAACTGTTCTTATTCCCTAGGATATGACAGTAAAGTGTTAGGATGAAGCATTGATGATTATCTGGATCCGATGTAAACAACCAGGCAGAAATAAGAAATAACAGTGATAACTATAAACACCACCAGTGGCCGCCGTAATTTAATGTTGGAACTCATTACCACGGAGCAACAGTTGAGTTGGCTGAGATATTCTCAAACAAAACATGGGGCCAAAAAGCGTACAATCACTTTTACAATATAGCTGGACATGTTGTTAACAAATGGGTGCACTTCAATCAACATATTAAATAGTCCATCGTTCGTCCAACATCGAATTTGTAAAGCACGAACAAATAAAGGTTTGAGTAACTGGGCGCGTTCTAGATAGATGACTGAAAGCCGATCATCAGTTTTCAAACGATGAAGCTCGTTTACGAGACGCATGGACAGCAGTCAGTTTAAACGTCAATTAAGCTCTTCCAAATGTCTTGAGATGCAAACTCTCAAGCTGACAGGTTACGATAACCGGCTTCGTCATTATTTCAGTTTATCGGAAGGCAAAGACAGTCCGAATGGGAATCGATCCGGTACCATTCAAATAAAGGGACAAGATCGCCATTCCTTTAATTATCGATGGTCCTATGAACATTGTCTGAGACCAGATGACTAAAAGCGTTGGCAGATGATTTGATTTACTTCCAACCGCATCAGTGGGGTAGTATCACGCCACATTAAACATACTTTTTATTATATATGTGGTTTGAAGTTACTGTTAAAAATAATAATCTGAAGATCGGTATGTAGCTTATAAATCGAACCATCGCCAACGATGCTCAAATGGATGACAGTCAAGCAAAGAAAACAGCTTCGGCTTGTAACGTAACCGGTTGCTGTAACTTGAATAACGCCGTGCCAAGTTTATCTGTGATGTTTCCTACTCTCTCCGCAGCACTTCACATATACACAAAAGTGAGAACAGAAATGTGATTTGTCGCGAGATAAAAAAACAGAAATCTAAATAATGCCCTACACACGATCATTTGTGTGCAAATTACGGCACGTGGCAAGGTTGTACAATGAGTTGCGTCAATTAAAGATTGTGCCACAACATTAACTCAACATACTGTGCGACAGACATGTCTGCATATCAAAAGACAAGTAGATCCATCAACGTGAGTACACTGTGAACCGGCTTTACTAAAGGAAAACTCCACACCTCCCATCGATTGACCTATAACAACGCCTACGATGCAGTGTTCCTTGCAGAATGGTAACGTGACTAATAGCAAGAACACTGATCAATGAATAGAAGTTATGCGTGAAATAAACTTACAGACCACGCAGGAAACTGACAAGTTCATGCTCATCACCAGAACACAAGCCAATAAAGCGACAGAATTGAACGATTCTGGCATGGGATATGTAGTGAAAATCCGCATAGTTTGAGTACCCACTAACAAATAACGAACACCCGAAGAGATTCAAGGACAAGGCAGGATCGGTGTTTTGGGTCTTTATTACTGGGATAGGTGTACAAGCTTAATGCAGTGGCGCTCGTCAGGATCGTGTCCTGTCCTGTTCGACTGTTTCGTTCTCTCTGCTCCGATCCGAATACAACCGCGTCACGTGTGCCTCTGTATCGACCCCGCTGAATCATGTCCAACTGAAGCTCTGTGCAAATGGTGACTGCACGCTTGCGTGCGTTCGGACGTGGAAGAGTTTTTGGGCCAGTGAATGCGTGGGTGCGCTTAGGACAGAGAGCGTCACTTAGACGACTGGACGGCTTGACACCCGTTGGGTCGCGTAAGAGGACAGAAGGACGGCTACAGACGATGCACTTCCATGTGCGGGAGACGGCCGAGAGGTATGAAGCATCGATTGATAACACCAACTGAATTTTAACAAGCTCTAATTCAGTAAATCAAACTAGGCTAGTCGCTTCAATCTGATTTAGGAATTTCAATAACAGGACTATCGATTAATTTGACGAGTTGGCATGACTTCCCTCTGAAGCCAATCCAGCAAACTCATCACTATTCACAATTGACTCTGGTTGGACGTTTAAGTGTGACAGTGTGACTTCGCTGTACGAAAGAACAACTTGGCGTACGGCAATAACTACGTCACAAGCGATGTTCATAGGACTGGTGGTTTAGTGGATGAAATCGTCAGCTCGAAACACGAAACGTTGTCGTTACGAATCTCGTTTGGGATACCGCTCCTTGATTAACCCGAATGAAGACGAAACCGGTGACAATACAAGGTCGGTTTGAAAATGAGCACAATAAAATACTCAAGGTGAATCTAAATCGTTCTTGCGGAGTGAACCAACTGAAGAGATGAGCTGAATGCAAAAGTTGCTGCATTGAACTGTGAGTGATGTCCTATCGGCAGATTTATCCCGTTGGCTTCTACCTGAATGCTTTCAGGTAATTCAAGTCCAGATATTAGTAAAAAACAGTCTAATCGGTACCATGCAAGAGACGTAAAACGAAACTCATTCATAGATATTCCTTTTAGTGAAAACACTAAGCAACATCAAACGCTACGTGTCCCATCAAGATCACAAAAATATCGAGGGAGTGAACGACAAGAAATTTCAGTTGGTTAGAAGGTAACAGTGGTCTGACGTCAACAGTGAAAAACGGACATTACACTTCGTGGTGGTTTAAACTGCATTCTAGCATTTGATCAAAGTTAACCAGTCTATATCATATGCAAATTAAGAAGCTGTGTGACAAATTAATACAACGGATAGATTACCCTACAATCACAGAATCAGAAAGGCGCCAGGCATTTAGGCTTTATAATACAATTATACTTTGACACGTGCAACAGCGGATTGAAATGACTCATGCGAGATCCTGAGTTCAAGCCCGGTGAAAAGATCTATAGACGACTGCGGTGACATTCAAATGGAAAATAGGAAAGATGTAATGAACCACAAACTTTAGAGAGTGCGTTTGAATCGCGATTGACAAAAAAAATGCTCCGACGAGGTAATCTGACGTTTTCGACGGATTATATGGACAAGTTTTGCAAGGGGAAAGTGAAGATTTTCTCGAATGTGACATAGAAGGAAAATAAAGGTTCACTGATCAGTTTACACCATCAGAAGCAAAATGATGCACCTGTTTGCGGTGACAAACTGATGGCTCTAAAAGGACATTTCAGAAAGTTTAACACCGAGGCTTTCCGCAAAATAATAAGACTACCAGCAGCGACGGTTTCATGTTAGATTTTTCTAATCCATAATCCAGTCGACCCCATGTGTATGACTTTTATGGTGGAATGACAGTTGCGTATTTAAACGTGAGTATTTAAAGGTTCACATAGTGGATGATATTCAATTTGAAATTAACCAAGTACCCGACTACTCATTAATAACCTAAAATATCGTTTAGCAGGTTTAATGAGATAGGAGATTTCGACCTGTCTAGGAAGGGAAATGTGACAGGAGCCGATGATGAAATTCGCGCCGAGTAAGGCACGACGGAATCAGTGCATCGGCACATCTGATAAGAGAAGCCGTTTCTTGCTGAGATCAACTGGGTCGGGCGATTTTCATGAACGTGAGTTTCTCAAGGTTGCGTTCGGCGGGATGTGCATGCCTTCTGTGTTGACTGAAACCGATTTTGGTGGGAAAGCTGCAGTCACAGTTGGCACAGTCAGCGCTTGTGACAGGCTGGGTGCCCATTTCTTGCTCTGGACTATTCCTGCCTTGAAGCATACGAGTGTGAGTCGACAAGCCAGCGTTCGATTTGCAAATCTGGTAGCATTCTGAACACGTATTACTCCGCTCGTCTAACACGTGTATTGGCAGTTGCCTGTACGTAGGTTCTGGTGGTAATTTCATTGTCTTGATCGATTGTAACCAGTACGACTGAAACCAGGTAGAATGGTTGGCCCTATCTCAAGTTGATGAACTCTTAGCCAGTAAAGGTTTGCACCGAGACAGCCCAGTCGTCACCACGAGGAAGTGGATCAGCGCGCCGGCATCAACTGTACCATTGAGCGCCCCACCTTCTTACTTCATAACTAGTCCAGTGGGAACGATTCAGCACTCGTCTGCTGGCAATAGAATGGACATTTATTAATGGGGCCATCGATGAGATGTACTAATCAACCAATATTATTCCTGGTGTCCTTCCGTATTTCCAACATACAATCTCCCTCGTAGACCTGACCATTTTTCGCTACCAAACTACTAGTCTCGACGGCGGAATTGTGCACACAATCCAAAGTAAGCTAGCATCCTGTTCAATCTAATGCACAACAATCTGCTTAATTTTGTAATGCTGCCAAAGATCTAGAAGCTTCTATGGAATAAATGAATTCCGGAGAATGTCTTGCTTCCATTATTTTGTTAATAGTGCTTGTTTAATTAAAGATGTGTTGAACACTTCGGCTCAGTATGCTTTACAGGATTACTTAAATATCATGACTCACTATTGTAGTGAGATCACCTTCGATGTCCCCAAAATCCCAAACTCCCTGCGACGTGAGGGATGCCTTACCAATGCCAACGCGCCGGTTCACATCAACTTGTGAATATAAATTTACTACAAACCACTAACGTCGAAGTTAGTGTATTGGCGTAGGTATCGTAGTTTTATTCGTGGCCGTACAATGAATCCGCGCCATCTCTACTATTGTAGGCTACATTCACTAGGATAACAATGTTTTAACTTTTACCGCTGGGAACGCCGCTCAACCAGTCTGACGCTTGTTTGAATTCTGAAGGTCGACGGGAATTTCTGTCGACAATTCGTCCTCTCTGGCGGCTGCCGTGCGGTTGTGCTCAAGGTTATCTCACGTCCAGCTCCCTAGCGTCCTTAATCGTTGCGTTGAAGTCCGCTGGTGAACGGTGAGTAAATCAATGAATAAAGTATGTTTGCAGATTCACCGTCTTCTCATTATGGTTTCCGATCCGTGTTAATATAACATCTGGGAAACTCAGGGCGTATGAACCTCGGAACTAGCACCACGATACTATGCATATCCGCAACCCTGACGTTTACTCTGTGAATCATATCAATATCTGATTCGGGTAAACAAATTGACTGGTACAACTGAAAGCCCAGTGAACTGATGTTGAGTTTAATAACACCAGTACGTGTATTTTGCGTTCTTTGGGTGATGTGAACCAATCCACCCACGTCTCTTCTATTTTGAGTAACTTTCATGCACACCAAACACAGTTGAGATATTTAGCCTTGTGCTTGCTGTTATCTCCGTTGTTCATTATGACCATTATTAGTGTAGTTTGAAAATGTCATGTTATGTTAACACGTTTAGACGAAACAGAGAGAAGTCATATATCGTGAGGTGTTAACACTTCGACTTACTCTCATGAACTGCCAGCGTCAGACCAACCAATTCTATACAAACTACACATAGCACCAACAACTGGGCGAGCCAACCACAAAGTTGAGGGCGTTTCGCGTGCAGACAGTCCAATCAATTCTACTGCAAGGAAATTGCATCAGCGCGTTCTGTGCAAGCAAAACTAGCCGATCTTGTTTCGTTAGCATGGGTTCGCTAATCGCCAACAGTTCCGAGTTGCAATTATGTAATAATATCTTGTACAATTTGACAAGGCCAACTAGATGACTGGTTGATAAGATGTCTTTGGTGATCGATCGACTGGTAAAACTCGAGTTTAGTGCTTCTTTTCAAAAGGGGCCGACTGGAAAGTCTATGGGAATGTGACAGCTGCGATCAATTGTGGGTGATGTTCAACTTGAAATATATATATATAACTGAGTATAGAAAACTCAATGGCAACTCACCATCGACCGGATCACGTAACACTTGTAAAGCATGCGCATAACAAATAGTCAGTATGGGTGAAGACTGTTCCAGCTGAAGCGAATTACTCGCGTCAGTCAGTTCGAAGTCCAACAGAGTATGTTTTGACTGGTTCATCGGTAAGTGTCGGATCTTCCAGTCACGTCCACCATGAGACCAGTTGATCTGTGCACAAGTGATAAGAAAAATATTAGTTAGATAGAACGGACATGACAATCCATAAGCAACATCAGATAGATGTACAAATGGAAGACAAATACTGTTCGCCACCAGTTGGTATCGCATAGCCGGAGTTGTAGTTTTACGCCAGTAAGTGCGATTCATAGTATCCACCGTTGAAATGATTTTGGCTGCATAACAGCGAACATTTGGTTCACTGATCTGCATATGAACCCATTGTACTTCGATGGTACGAATGACGGGAAACTACATTCCAAACATCGAATACAGATGGAGAAAAAGAACATAATCCATATAGATTTGTCCCGGAAGGACCGATTTTGTTCACGTGCATCAATACCGAGCCTTCAATCCATCGAAAACATATACGTGAAAGGAAAGTGACAATCTCACATGCATCTACAACTTCGTTAGACTGTTAAGAAGAAAGTCGACGGAAAATTAACTGAGCACAAGTATGCAACTGCAAAACATGCGCCCTTTAGGAAAATAACAATACGGAATTATAAAGGAAGCTGCGCGAATGTATTGCAAGGAAATCCCAACATGAAACAGTCAAACAGCTGACTATCGGCAACAGTCATAAGTTAAATGTAGCATCATACTATCGGACGGTTTCCGATGGCCAAGTTATCCGAGATATCGTTTTAGCGTTCTTAAAACTAAAGCTTGAAAACCTCGGAAGATGATATCGTTGTGACGCGCATAAGAAGATGTCTCGTCATGGATATACCCGAAACTGAATGAATGTATTAATACTTTATAAACCGGAGAAAAGACTGAATGTTAACTCAGACGTGAAGTGAACGAGTAACAATAACGAAGGAAGGGAAAAAAGCGTTAAACAAGATGTACAACGACATCAGAAAATAGAAGGGATCTTTTGACAGGTTTACACTGCAAGTGATCTTGCTTTTTTTAACAAACTGGTAAGTTCGGTTTGTATTATGAATAGTACGGAAAGGGAGCATACATAAAAGATGGGGATGAAGTCATACAAACATGAACAGCCACGTCTTGCGTTGAAAAAATACCATGCGCACAGATTCAGCAAGAAATTCCA
This sequence comes from Paragonimus heterotremus, assembly GCA_013368495.1. Taxonomy (NCBI): domain Eukaryota; kingdom Metazoa; phylum Platyhelminthes; class Trematoda; order Plagiorchiida; family Troglotrematidae; genus Paragonimus; species Paragonimus heterotremus. The sequence goes on from LUCH01002609.1 coordinate 56,119, forward strand.
AATAAGCAGTCACTAAAAGCTTGTTTACATCCGCCTTTGTAAAGTCAAACATCCCGGTGCAATCAACGTACACTTTAATTACTTGTGAAGATTAACGCACTCATTCACCTTAGCATGGGGCACATAATATCGTCAGTGTACTAATGGCTTCTGTTGTCGTATCTTCGAAAATGTTAATGTCTGATGAGTCAGTAACTGTATCTCGGTATTCCAGGAGTCGTTCGGCTACAATGATACCGAAGATATATACGGGGTTAAAGTGGAACTAGATAATCGAGCAGACCAAGACAAACAGTTAATATAAAACAGCGCCAGTAGGGAAGAATACATGTAGGAGTGAGTCAGAAATGACAGATGCACAAGTAATCAGCATTCAAGAAGGGTCACGCAGGCGATCGGTGTAGAGAAACGATTAACAAGCCGTATCAACAACTCTGAATGAACGAATCAGTCAGTGCTCGCGTTTAACAGAGCAGTAAACTTAGAGCTCTTGTATAAATGCACCAGCAGCACTGCCTTGTAAAGCTATACAGCTGTGCTGTCTATGGTCTTTAACTGTTAATTCGTCGCAACTAAACTGTGTGGATAATTAGTTCTTCATCCACACAGCAGGAAAACATCTAGTAGCCCGGTAGGATGAACACAGTATTCTCGAGCCGTAGATAAGTTAGATAAGTTCAATTGTAAAGCAGCATTTTTCCTAAACAAATTTTAACGAAGCAGTCAAAAACGTCAATGCGCATGATTTATAGCTTGGCAAATTTCTCTGCATATTATCAAGTGCACACTACCGAACAGAAGATTATAAAGTGGGAAACAGGGGTCAAATGTAAAACTAAATAAATGGTGGAAACAAGTAGCAGAGCTATTCGCTAATCAGTCGTTACCATGATACTGTTAAGCTAACAAATGAGTCTTTTTGCACACATGGGGGTGGACACCAACGTTTCAGAGCAACATTCTCGGTACACTGTTTTTGACTGCTCTAGTAAAATTCAATCGTTCCACATCGATGTACGGTCACTCGCACAACAGGTCCGAGTTACCGCATTCAATGTCCCACATTTACGGATAGATGTAATTGTCAGAAGACCTGACTCTTCCATCCAAAACAGTCTCCTTCTCCGAGGAAACGATTCTATCTAATCCGAATGAACAGAAATTCCCAGAACAATCCAAAACTAACCTTTGCTATTCTTCTATCTGTATGACATTTACTCCATCATACGCATTGGCGGCTTAGTAACCTTAACTAGTATTTCAGTGATTGACTGGTCATCTGACTCGAGAATGTTTGTAGGTCATTATGCACTAAATAAACACTGAAATTTTCTCCACCTTACACAAGTTTTCAAGAAGAAGAAAGTGGCTTTTTGCATGCGTCTTTTGACTTGACTTGATAACAATCAGCGGTGACAGTCGCACTAGTTTTTAAGCCAAAGTTTTCCGCTCTCTTTATCTGGAGAAGGGAAATTCTAATTTTGTCAAACGCACTTCGATTCCGTGGTCGATCCAGCATGCCTTTTCAAGAGTTTACAACAGTAATCACCGCTTAAAAAGAGTTCGCGGATTTTTTTTTACATCACTAAGTATCTGCCGTTATGTAATATACTGATTTACAGCCGAACTTTCGGGCTTTCCAGACCAAGGCAGCCGAGACCACGATAAACAATCGTGGGATACGTGAACGATATCACCGTAATTAAGCCAACGCGGACAGAAGGTCCTCCGTTGTAAACTAAGAAGCCCGAGTAACAGACGAAGTGCCGAGATACAATTATGTCAAGTACATTGTGGTGTTGTTAAGGTATGGAAAAGGGAATACTAAAAACGTCTTCAATCAGCGAGACAGAAACAGATGGCGTATGTGTGTCTTTCAAAAACGATCACACAGATAACTTAGATGGCCATGTGGGCCTGTAAACAGATGAGCAAACGACGACTCACGTCAATATAGCAGACATCCATACATCGGTGGTTCGCCCCGAGGCTTGACTGACATACAACCACGATAAAAAAAAGCACGTTCAAACTACGAATACAGGAAACGGAGAAGAGGGGACCCTAATAATAAAAACAACTACGTTGATACTGGAAACATTCAACGTCAAAGTGCCCATACTTTGCTAACAAACAACCGAATAATAAGGAAAAATAAGGCGAAATCAACAATACAGCTTCCCTACGGCTTTCACTATTCTGCTTCAGTAATTAAACTTACTTGACAGGCAAGTCGGCCAAGCATGGACGACATCGACGCCATTGAGCACAATAAGATGGTTTATCATACCAGAAGCCTCCAACACTCGACACCGACTCGTGAGGATTGCCGCCCAGGACATAAACCCAAAATACAGTGGTCAACCCTGATGAACGACTTCAATTCTCCACGCCAGGTAAACCAAGCTCACACATCCGCCAGTCGGCCCAAACGTCCGCAGACTGTTTACGACGGCAGATTATTAGCTGGCAAAATTATCGCACGTCCTACTCACCTAAGTCACCCAATATTTAAAGACTGAAGAGAGAAAAGCCGTTGGCCATCAGTACCAAGCACCAGCTTCGTAATTGTTGGGACCGCGAAAGACGGTTGGCCTGAGAATTCGTTTATTGAGCAAACTCCCGTATAGGTCATGTCAAAAATCAGACCACAAACGCGTACACTCATTTGCATATCAGACATGCATTCACATACATCGGGTGAGATTACGTTGTCATTCGCCTTGGTGGAACTTCTGCCATAGAGCCTACACACTATTCCGATAGTCTATTCTTGTCCGTCGTCTTCCTGGCATTTGGATCTTGATATTTTGATCCTGAATGTCGCCTGTGGGTAATATACCACTCTTGAGTAGTATACTACCCACAACGAAACTGCCTGTCATACAACAGTAACATCTCCGCTGGTACCACGTTGGTGTCAACCGGTGTGAACGATCAAAAGAAGACATCAATGGTCAAACGGTTCCCGTCTTCTACTCTGACCAGTCTCTTCACACTCGTAAAGTAGCACGGTCCTCACAGTCGCCCAACATACGCGACCCTTAAGCTTCACAGAGATGGCCCTCTGTCATCAGGGGTGCCCGAGGTTGGCGAATAACGTCCTGGCCTTGGAGACACACATGTCTACTTCATTCCCTACACATCCATCGCTTAGGATGTAGCTTCCTAATTACACAAATCTGCAGAAGTCTTGCATTGTGAAGTCGCAAAACGCGCTCAGAGTTAAACACCAGAGCAGGAAATAGATTCCAGAACTGTATATGCTGCTTGGAAAATGTTGAACAACTTATCAGCATACTCAAGATCAGTTAATCTTCCGACAGGTAAGAGATCTACGGCAATGTTTTGAATACCACAAACAGTTTATTATTTTGTGTACAACAATACTAAACAAAAATGGTGAAAAGTGGATAGCCTTACGTATGTCGCTCCTGATATTAAAATTGCCACATAGTTCACCGTAAATCCTGGGCGGAAGTATGGCGATAAAGCGCTGATAGCATATCCACATACTTGTTCGGCACAACTATGCGTTTAAGCGACTTTAAACGTGTAGATCGATCCACATTGATAGGCAAAAAAATGGCAACTGCCGGTCACAGGTACGTATGACACTACTCACAAATTTTCCGAGGAGTGGAAATTTGATCAATACATCCTAGTCTAGGGTGAGACCTTGGCTGCTCCTCTTTAATGTCCGTCAAATCGATACCAATTACTGGGGCTAAGCAAATACCTCCACGGTTTACGCAAGTCACTAATTTGTCTCTTGAGTACGATAACAACCATCCTCTGATCACAACAGACAGGGATGGTTTTCGTGACCCACAGGAATTGAAATAAATGAGTCAAAGTCCGTACTAACAACGCAAAAGCTTTTTCAAGAAGTGCTGTTACGACGCTATCCGTGTCAGCACCTCTAATACGTTTGAGGACCAAAATGCAATCTCAGACCCCAGTTATGGTGGACGGTTGTAAATCTACGCAAAAGGAAGCTATATTTTAAGCTTCTGGCAGTAACACAACAGAAGCAATAGGTCAGCTAAACTCACGAAGTGTTCCATTAAGTGTTCTAACCTACTAGACTTATTATGGTAGGGTGTCGTCTGCCTCGCTGATAACTTTACTGATAGAGGAATGCTCAGGGCCAGCAAGATATGAAAAAAAACATAGTATCTGTCAGTGTTCCCTTAAGTTTCCCAGTCAGTCAAGAGGCATGACCGAAGACAAGACTATGCCTCAGCTTCCTACGGATATTCCTTTTGAGCTACTAAACAGAACAACCGCCAGGAATGTGCTGTCTGATGTCTAACAAGTCTGGTGAGTCTTCTCAAATCCACCACATGTTAAAGTACCTGTTTCACGGGGATCCCCTGAGATTCGGGTCCAGCGGCGATTGGAATCTTCGGAGTGAGAACTGACAAGCTGGTCCGACACACATGCTTTATTGGCAATATGGACAGATTTCCAAAAGCCAACCGTTGATGTTGTGGGCGTCAATGCCCACCGAGAGTAAGAACAACATGACAATGTGTCAACACACGATCTGAATTCAAGTATGTACTACAATAAAAACCAGTCCTGAGAGAGCCACGCTACATAACTAACAACCACATGATCTATCTGAGAAGGTCTGATTCCGAAAATAAGGGAATCAAGTATAGCAATGATGCGCGCAATGTTTAAAAACAGTGCTAGCTAAAAAATACCCCATGCTCAGCGTACCGTTGCAACAGTCGACTAACCGTACCACAGTGATGTGATGACAGCCGAAACCTGTCATCTGAACCAGACCAGGCCCCACCAAGGAGGTCAACCTGGGTGTACACATCTGACCAGAATGACTATATCACACCTGTGTCGACAGCCAGATCCGAGTAAAAGGAGCACTTGACACCGACGTCAACTCAGTCAGTAGGAGCGCGAGCAGACAATGAAAAGATTTCTGAAGAGACTGTGCCTAGAACTGGTTTATCGGAATTTGCCAAGTGGATGGCACGAAATTTACTGCTGATGCAAATCCAATCCAGCTGTCGTGCTGAGAACTACAAATACCTCCAGCCTGACCGGTAGCAACGACTGGGAAGTCAGTCGAAGTGTACAAGCACTATCCAGTGAACACAGCAATTGATGCAAGTTCAACACATTTGCGACAGACATCGATATTCCACGAGCCTAAGGTCAGTGTCAGAGTGGCTTGCTGACCTCTCTGCTTCAGAATGCCAATGTTGAAAGTGATATGACCCGCTGGTGAACGATAATCAGAAATGTCTAGCGCACGACAATACAAATCACGGACGTAGCACAGAGCTTAGCAATACCCGGAAACCCCAGAATAACACAGAAGACCGTGACCTTTAGCCGAGATTGTATTCGTTCTCAAACCAAAGGTAACATAGCAGACGATCGTCTGCGTACATATAGTCTTTGAATGGCCTTGAAGAATCCCACTTGAATTGGTGCATTAAAAGTGGGATAGGCCAATCACAGACTCAGGAGAAACGTGCGCCAAAATTGAGTTCTGGCACGTTGTGGCGCGAAAAAGTAAGATCCAAAATTACAGTTTGTTTATCGATGATATCTCGAAAAATAAATCATTTTTGGGGAAAATAGACTTTCTCCAACAGAAAGTATATGCAGTAATTTACAGTCTATGTCTAAGCAAGGGACGAGGGAAGCTTGAGGCTGAGTGGTAAGAGATTAGATAAAATGATTAGCCATCTGTTGTGAGAACTGCAGAGTGATTACTAGAGATGGTGGTCGGGAGGAGCCAATTTCCATAGGACAGTGGCAGAGAGGTCAGCTGTAGCACGTTTCTATCTCTTCACCCTGCTGTACACAGCAGATACAGCGACCAAGTTTGTACTGTCAGATGGTCGGTGCAGTAAGGAGTTAATAGTGTTCCGAATTTTCACGGCTGTATGTGGGCTGACATACTGCTAAGACACTCAGAGAGAAGGACGATTAGAGTTTTCAATCAAGGCTTTTGGTTCAAAAGCCTGTATTGCAAAGCAGCGGATGAGGGGGGGGGTTGTACCAGAGTTGGTAATTTTTCCCTGAAAAAGATAACAGCCTTCCTCAAACCCCCAACCTGGAGAACAAAGATCATTTGGTTCGAGAGACCTCTGCCAATTGACTTGTCCGAGATGAATGACTGTCAGTATGATCGTCGCACTATCCGGTTTGAGTCATCGAAATGTACAACCGCGTCAAAGTTCAGTTTCATTATGACCGATTCTGTGATATAGTTCAGAAAGAGTTTACTTAAGAATGGGACCAAACAAATAAGCCCTCCTGACTCGCATTAAACGAAACAGTACACCAACGAAAACTGAGGAAAATTAGTTGAACATCTGTCGATTACGCACTGCTGTGGCGTGGTCAACAATATATACAATATAAACAAAAACGCCTATTCATGATTGTGTGTGGATAGTAGACCGCAGACAGGGAATATTAGTGACGCCACACACACCCACTGCTGGATTTGAACTTCACATTAATTGACGGCATACAGCAAGGTGCAGTCAATCCAAATCGGGGCGAATTAACATCGTGAACAAAATTTTGACGATCAAAGTAACTGAACAGAACGTACAAAACACTTACATATTAACGGATGCAATGTGCACATATTGGGACATATATCATAACAGATAGGCAGATGGACACGCACGGTATGTTTGCAGAAATCTTCCTGTTAAACTTCTAGGGTGAACGGAGTAAACTGATATCAGACTGCGCAAATTCCCGAGAAATACAACCGTCAAAGCAACGACCTCTAGTCCATATGTTTGGCAGCCGATATAACCACCAACGACCTAATTCAAATTCCTACTTTACGACGTGCATAATCACAGCTCCGTTTGACCAACCATATTCACCAACAACAGCTGTAATACGGCAATGACTGACATTAATGCACACCTGCCACACAACAAACAAAAGTGGTTTTATTTCCGCGATAAAATAGTTTGAGGAAACATCTAGTTCATAAAACGCTTGTCTGAACTTGCAGCTAAATCACAATCTTTGTTAGCCGACAACAACCTCAGTGATATGCGTAATATGAATATTTCATTATGAGCGTCAGAGAAATGCAGACGATTTGCATGTCAACAAGCTGCTCAAGCATGAACACAGCAGACAAGAGACTACTAAAATCTCACAACTCACCGCAATTTCCGGAGGAAAACACGAAGCAAACAAATCATTCCCTAAAACGGTTTTGGCAGGAAGACGTTTGGTTGTGGTGTGAAGCATGGAATATCGGGCAGACATCAGACCCAAGCCAAGATAGCTCTGTGAATAAACCTGAGAACGGAAGACCGGAATAATACAAGTGTAGACAGGTGAACTCAGTGAAAGAGAGGAAAAACAACATAATGACAGTAATCAAGATAGTGCAAGAACAAACTGTTCATTGACATGTGACATACATACACACTGAAAACCTGTCGATTCAATATTGCAGGGCTGAGAACGCATCGGTACCAGTCACCTAAATAATCGAAAGTAACCACTCAGTTAATCCAGACACTCCGCGTTCATATCTGAACTCCACTTATCCAACTGTTACAATACACCGGACTTGGCCAACGCATACTAAGACTGGTATTACAGTCAACCGCCTATTTACCAAACGAAAGAAATCACGAGAGTAGAATCGACCACATATTCTTCAAAGAGCAATGGATCAAGTTTGGGTGGGGCTATCATGTAAGCCTGCTGCTGTCGTAACTGGCACACACAGATCAAACGACTCAACATCCAATTTCCAGAACTTACGGTCATCATCTGAACCACTCGCGTGATCTAAGTTGCACAGACCGAACGGACAACTTGACTGTCAATATTTGTGCTTCGACAACTGATCATCGTCTACGGGTAGGTGGGGTTTTCTCTGGAAAGCAGTTACACCGTGCAGATCCCGGTCATCCACAAGCCGTGAACAATTAATCACAAGATTCTCATCGGGTAGCTGGTTAGTTACTGTTCGGACTCTGCTCCTTCTACGCGGCATATGAATTAGGGTCCTATTGCCATCGTTTCATTCGAACTGGTTACATCACGTGATTCCTACAATTTGGTCTAGGTAGTGCTCACTGCCTTCATCTGTACACAAACGAGCAAGCACTGTCAACGGCACAAACCTCTTCCACATCCAAACATACGCAAGGTCACATCCACGTACTCAGCCAATTAAAATGCTTGCAGTGAATGTGACTCGATGCGATGGAGGTGCACATACAAATGAGGCGTTCCCACCCGAGTCAGGACACAACAAAACACTAACACAAAGACGATACCACGCTACACGGTCCCGACAGTTGCTGATAAATTGTTAACCACTTCTAACACTAAAGGTCAAAAGTACTGATTCGACTTCTCCCTTGGTTGTTGTTAAGATATTGTTACTTGCAGACATGGAGTTATAAAAGAGACTTACTATTACCGACGGTACGTAGGTGTGTACACCGTAATGCACTGCTCGAAAGAAACCCAGAAGCAGCATATATATATATATCGTATGGAGTATTTGTAAACTATGAAGTTGTATGCAAGATGATGATATCCTCAGGCAAGCCACTTATTTCACTAGGCCAGTTGTGTCAAATAGAATCAATAGGGTTATATTAACAAAAAAATACACATGAAATGCATGGAATCGAAACACTCAAACCAACAAGATCTGATAACTTACATGTTTGCCAGGTTTCAGTTCGGTTTTTCGAACCGTCTGACCCGAATCAATCGCGGTTGCGTAGCCATCCGGAGCGTTCACTAATGTGTCTGGGATGCGTGGTGCAAACGTAATCTGCGTGGAGCCTCCGCCCAAATCTAGAGTGCCTACCGTATGGTCCAAAGCGTGCGGACTCTCTGAAGCTGCACTGTTCGGGCTGGGCATACGACTGGTCATCACGTTCAGACTGATCCACAGATAAAGACCTTCCAGGTTTCCGTCAAGAATAGACACCGCATTCGTCGATTGGAGCAGACAGGATGTGGACAATTTTTGTCGGACCTTTGCGAACAGATGTACAAGGAACGATGTTGAAGACCAGGTTTACAGGTTGATTACATTATAACCAAAACAAAGCTGGGTTGAGTGTCGACCTTGGAAACCCGCGGGTGTTACTCCCATATGACTTATAGAATAACAACTGGATTCGATGTTACGGGATTCTCAGGCAGGGTCCGAAAATTATTGAACACATTGTCAGAAATGGAAACCCTGTTGTTGTCTTCAGTCATGTACACATTTCTTTAAGCATTGACATTTGGACTTACCCTGTGCTAGGTTTAATTTAAGTACACATTAATACATAAGACATAAAGAAACAAGAACACTTGAAGTAATCGGAACTGAAATAGGTTACTGTATAGATTTGTCAGTTATTCTGGTTGGGTTACTGAGTTACAACGAACTGATGAAAAAACTTCAGTTACGAGAAAGGTGTGATTGACAATTATTCCACATAATTTTTCAGCATCAGTTTGAACCCACAACGTTTCAAGCATTTAACGTTGCCGTAAGCACGGTTGAATAATTCATTACCGTCACTTGTACTGGAATGTGCTAAAATGTAATGGTCAATTAGTGATGATAGTGCGTCGCGTCCGGAGATCAAACACCCCCTAGACATTTCTCCACTAGGATAAAACTGCCAAGTTGTGCATTCACTTCACCAGCTAGCACAATAATGTTCGACACTGTAGTTTGTCTCAGAAGGTCAAAGGAGACATCGTGATCGGGGCGACTGACAACGTGAACCAATGTCTGCTGGGGAATATGGAGACATGACGAACAAAAAGTCTTTCTGATCTGTTATGACCGACTGTGAGCTGTGTCTAGGGACATATAAACAATCTTTCACCGTAGTGCAGTCGAACACGTTGTGTTATGCCCTCGAGTTCTGTGCAATCGCCATCACAGCTTGAGTGCGAGATCCGACTTCATCGTCGCCGAAGACCATAGAAAAAACCGCTCTCATATCTAAGGGTAAGTTCAAGTGAATGACAACGTTAGAATAGTGAAGGTGAGCCTCGGAGACACAACACACATTCAGTTCCAAACTTGAGGGAGTGACCTATCTGTCAGAGGACGCGCACGACAAAACCGCTAACGTTCGCTGGTTAACTTGGCTTGAATAGAGAAAACTTAAGGACAGAGGAGAAAGACAGAGAAAAAGAGTACATCAGTGTGTTAGGAAAGCAATAACTTCGGATACCTCCAGTTCGTTTATACCACGAGAGAGAACTGACTTGAAGGACTCCATCCGGAGTCTCCGTCTCAAACGTTTGACCTGCGAGACAACGTAAGATAGGATTTTCTCAGAGAATCCACCCGGAGCCCATGACTCAATGAGTCTGAATCACGTGGCCACGAGAAGCATGCCTAGGACGTGGGTGCACCGATGCCTGATATTGATCATTTCTGCGTACAATAAATGTGTTCGAAGCCACATCGAGCGCACCGACCGTATCGCATAAGACCCCAGTGGTAACGATCAACCGTTGGGCAATCGGAGTGAGTTTTCGTTTGAAGATACCCTGTCTAACACTTTCTTTCATTATTCGGATAACAACAGTGCAGCAAGCACAAAAATACTTATGCTGTACGCTCAAAGGATCGTACCTTATTGCCGAAACACTGCTATGCGATGAGTGGCTAGATGGAGAACCCCGTAAGTGTAAGTGCTTTTCGTCCAACTGATCTCCTTTGACCAGTCTGTTGTGGCTGTACCAAGTAAGACCGAAGACCTAATCAGTGTAACATTCCAGTCTGATCATCACATCAAACTGCAGAGTAGATAAGATAATACAGATACATTGCATATTGGTGGAAAAATATATGATCAGGGTCAGTCAGTATCAGCTGGTCCGCTCGGGACTGATAAGAGAAAAGATAGCCCGCGCGTGCAATTCGCTGCACTTTTGTGTACGTGCAGTATTATCTCGGCGTCGACTGACGTAATCCATATGAATTCGCCTTGACATCAGCGTAAGACAACTAAAACTCCCGTAAAGGGCTGTATCCGTCGGTTAAAGCATTAGCACCTTGAAACATGGCCGTTGTGGGTAGATAACATCGACAGCGAATGTGCTTGCAGCATGTCCTTGTAGCTCCAACCACTGACGGCGTGATGCAGAAAGATCAACTCATTCTCCGGTTGATCAGAGACCAGATCACGCACAGACTGAATCATCAGCAAACATTAAGAGGATGAACCATGCCACCGTTAAGTGACCCACTCTTGAGTCACCAAGCGTACTCCTTCATTTAGTTCGTTATGATGAAATCGTGATTCATCTACCTGCTTTTCACATTTCAATCGAACTCTACATTTTGATTTTTGACGATCAGTCTCCCAAGCAGAATGGAATTATGTAAAGTCGAATAAAGTATTGAGTGGACAAATGGACAGTACAAAGCGGAAGTCACGCAGGCGAACAGTAGTACCAATAGGTAAGCAATAAGAATGACATCAAACCGCTTCACTCGCTCTGAATGAGCGGATGTTCTGTCGTGCCGTTTTTATGTCCAGTTCGGGCTAGCATGCTGATGTTAAACGTTCCTTTTTACCTCTTTATCTAAAAGTGTACTCAATCGGCAAACTAAATTGTTCACTTTGTCAATTAGGTTGTCTTACTACTGCGCAAAACTAAGTCGAAGTTCAAGCTGTGTTGGTCGTACGATGGTTCCCAACTAGTCTGGTTGCCAGTAAAATGAGTACAGGCTATCAGCTTGATTGTTAAACTCCTATGGAATGACATGGCACGCTTCCATTACTCAAATGAAAGTATGAACGGACTGTCTTTAGTGTGCAGCAACTGGGAATAAACGAATACCAGCGACTTCCCTCTCCAGAAACAAATTTAAGCTGAAATCAAATCAAAATCGTAAGCAACGAAGGAGTTGAATTGAGGCTAGGTGCATTAGTCAAAACGGACTGAAAACCAACAATCTAACAGCGAGGTTTAGGACACTAGTGACCGGATTAAAAACAAAAAGTTTGAGAAAACGGCGCTCCCACATTCTTTAACTTTAGATCGGTTATCCGAAGGTACGCAGATTTACCAGCGCATTCAGCTGGGAACAATGACACTTTCGACAAACAGAGTTGCTTTTTCAGCCATATAACTGACGATGCAACGACTCCATCACTAACGCAATCACTGCAAAGCGATAACGTTTGGATGAACAGGTTGTACTCCGTGGAAGACAACTTTCAATGTGATAGCTATCAAGGTCAATCTAAAAAGGATAATCTAAACGAAGCAATGAAAAGAAAATTCAACCAGCATGAAGCGCATGGTTGGAGGACCAGATAACAGTAAACAGACTGACTGAGTTCCGAACTCAAAATGACCGGTTCAAACCTCGATAATTCCGGATTATGTTCAAAAGACATGCATAGGATCCACGTGACCAAGCAGTCACATTAAACACTAACACTACTCCAATGTGGAAGCTGTAACTTTGAACAGCGCAACAATGCACACACAAAATAGTGTCACTGCATATGACGACGAAACGCCATACTATGTTGTGTTCGAGTGTTCGCTTACTTCGCGTTTAATAGGATACAATCTTATCTAACTGAACCTATCAATGAGTAAGTGAACGTTTACTTCCGACTGACCGATTGGTCTAACTGTTAGCTCATCAGATCGAACGTTTGTAAACAATGAAGCAGAAAACGGGCAAACACTTGCGCAGACTGCGGCTAACGATTACAGGGTATCAGGTGTTGGAGTACAATGATTATACGAAGACTATCAGCAACAAACAGACCAAAATCCCAATATATAGACAAAAATATCATTTCGTTAATAAAACAGAAAACAAACGATGACAATATATACTGAAGGAAGGCACATAAGTGGATGGACAGCTAACGATAGGCAAGTCATCCTCACATTCGCACTGTTCTGACAATGATGCATAACCCTTTTGAACTGTTTTGTCGAATCATCAAATGAACGCCCAACCAGCCCTCAAGAGATACAGCTTACATTTTGCCGAATGCGACCGTCCATAATCGAACGTCACAAATCAGAATGACGTTTGACGCTCTATTTTCAAGGAAGGAATGGATGGAGGCAGCATCGATGTACAGTAAAATCCGTTCGAACAAATCATGTCCATCGACCATCCAAATTTGACAGTTGTTTCATGCACTCGAGTGCTTGCACTCCGGTGAAATGCCCACTTGAAAAATGAAAATGTCAGATCACAGACTTTCAATGAGAATAATGTGAGCAAACCCAGACCCGCGATCTTGCATAACAGAGATGTGAGCCGTATTCCACTCCACACCTGATTCTTACAGTTTTAATTGTGGAATCCTCAATCGACTGCAAACGGCAGCGCGATGAGCAAGCAATCGTCTACCACTGAGACATGAAACAACAGACGTATGGGACTTTTTTGATCTATGCAACGAACATCATTTACGAACTCATGACATAGGCTGAATAGTTGTCAAATGACAGCACAGGACAGGTAACAGTTACACGAGGAGATTAGGATATTGAACACACTTGCCGGCTAATCCCTCAACATGTTAAACGTTGCACGGTACTATGTTTATATTTCCGCTGGGCATAACACCCTATTCATATGCCCTGCGACAAAAATGTAAGCATGCAATTTTTGCAAATAGCTTCTATCGTATGTGGTCTAGATCAACGGCACTATTACCCGAAGACATTAGTACGCTGAATACCTAGAAACCACCTACAATTATTTAACGCAACGGGTACATTTTGCGTCAACTTTACTCGAAAAGGGCTGGTTAGTAAAATCTACTCCTCCGACTAGCTTCACAGTTTCGAAATGCATTCTTTCATTGATCAGTTGAACCGCACATCACGAGGCTTCGATGTACTGATCAAGCCATCAGTCTCCACAGGCTCGAATGCGTAGTCTAGTGTGAAGCACAATGCAGGTCATTTCAAAACATGAATACCACAGGGAAAAGTTGTTTTCTTTCGGTAAGACGCGTGTACCGTCGCAGTCCAGTGTATCTGTGATGGAATGAATGACTTTGGAAGCCACTCAAACGTCGATGTCAAATTTTTGTGAAAAATCGTCGACCGATTCATATCAGCTACTGAAAACGAACTCTGAATCACCAACGTTTCTTTTGTAGAAACGTACATCCTTCCGAAAACCACATCAGCAGTATCTCCGTGGCGCCAGTAAATAATGCTCATCGCTATACATCACAACATCCAACTGAGTCCAGTATACACGGCGTCCAGACTAAACAAAGCGTAACGAAATCTAGTGCTGAATGAGGGGAAATGCCCTCATCACTTTCCGACAAATCAGCAAAACAGTTTTGTAGGGTGTCCGTTAAACAGCTTCAATTAACCGTAGATGTGATCGGTGGCAGACTACAGATTCTTCTGAACACCAGTTAGATGATTCTACGATAAGGCCTTTCAGACAGAAGGCCACGGAGTTTTTCCCTATCGACATTGTTTGTGCTGCTCACTTAAGAGTGAACGGCAGCTTTGACTCCTACAGTGCCACAACGACCCCAGTACTCATAAACATAACTGTCAAAATCTCCTGTTCACCTATATGGTGACGACAAAGTGTTCGTTCGTCGCATAGCGATAAACAAGAATACACCGGCTCGATTACCATCCAATGGCATTGTTCACTGCTCGAACGTTACGCATGTATCGTTATTCTCATGGTCAATTTCGAATTATGAGCGATAATGTGGTCTTTAGGGTAAACATGAGCTCAATTCTAAAAGTTCCTAATTTCAGTTTTTATGGCAAACATTCCACATACAACAAAAGTCCTTGAAATTTTTGTCTCGATTGCGTTTAACACGGAAGCGATTAAAACAGTGTCAACAAACTTGCCCTAAATGACTAGCACGCATACTAATTAGCAATGATTCTCGGTATTAGTGTAAGAAAGGAGAAAAATTATATAGTAAAGAAAGTAGGTTAAAAATATGGCATGTCAGTATAAACGTACCGCAGCTAAAATGTTATCTGCTTTGTGGGCTGACAACAAACGTAAACCAGCTGTGGCTCGAAGGACAACTGAAGTGTTGGAACAGTGACCACTTGGAACACGTTTTAGCGCAGCATTAAGTAGAGGCTGCAAACTCTCGGCTGCTTGTTCCGGATTGTCCGCGTACGACGACAAACCTGGGTGCACCTGCTCAAATAGTTCGTCCGTCAGAGTTAGCGGAGCATCTGCATCTTCTGGAATTAGTGTTGTGTAACAAAAACACACATTAAAACTATGAAGGACAGAGGATTATACAGTCGATGCACACAAACGATACTGGATACCATTGACCACCTTCGGTCATATATAAATCAAGTTAATGTCGTCGCTGACAGGAACGCTTAAGTGGACAAACATGTTTACGCTTGAGGTAGACTGAATGCAAACTTGCGATATTAATTTTGATCGCAGGTGACATCGTAATGGAGTTATCCGGAGCTCCCATAAAAATCCGGAAAAATACAGATTAACATAAATACTCATATACGTTTGGACACACTCTATACTGAGATTTTGTACGCACTTAGTTTTGCTCTAAGAACAGCAAATCAGATCGTTCTCTTCCCAACATAGAGACGTATCAAACTGATAGATATGACCACTTTAACTCCCAACTTCCTGACACACAGTAATTCTATAGTGATGATCAGTTGAGGGTTCGAGTCACAGTTACCGTAACCACTCCTACCTACATAAAATATCACAAATATTCACTAAATTTACAGTTCAAATAAGAACCACACAAAAAGTGCACAGATGGTGGATCGTCCAGCTGGGTTTCAAATCTCAGTCATGTTCGCATGGTCGAGCATGTATATGAAACCCAAACACATAGGCGGCTGCGCATCACCATGCTAACACAATCTACGTTCGGTAAGATCACAGTGTAATAAAAAGGCGTTCAATAAAGCACGATCTTTACTGCTAAACTAGCACGTTCCCAGGCTACGGGCGCGCTCGCGTTTATGAACCAGTCCACAACACATCGAGGGTTTCCACTCGCACATCGTGTGCACTTTTGCTTGGTTTTGTGTGTATGTGGTTGGAGCTTTCTGTCGTGGGATTTTTGCTTGCCATTTCTCGCCCATCTGTCCGATTTCGTTGAGTGATGGCTCATCCGGTCGCCCTTGTCGTCCATAACCCATCTACCGCAGGTTGTGGCCATATACTACCATCGTGTCGAGATGTCATCCAGTATTGAAATAATCGCGTTTCCGATTTAGTCATCCATCTCAATGGGATGTCTGGATCATGAAGCACTTCTCATTTACAGTGATGACAATGAACCAAATCGGACAATTTCGACAAGCTGTTGGCATACGGGAATTGCGTCAGATGGTATAAACGACGGAGAGATAGTTAGCTTGAAATGACCAGTGACAAAAGCTGTGTTTGCTCTCTGAGAACAACGAAACAATGATATTTTCAGTGAGTTCGAAAACTTTCGGCACACCTAACTGCATTACAGTGACGCTTTAATAGCATGAGGATCTTATTCAGGAGTCCCACACGCGCACCTCTGCTGACTGACAGGTACAAGAGAGCAAGAACAGAATGAGCGATAAGGCGCTGTACGTAATGCGACATTAGGTGGAGTCAGATCAATTTGGCGGACGGATCGGTATTCACTTTGTGGCATCGCGAGAAAAGACGTGAGGATGACGAGTACGTAAGCATCTGCGATGCGGTTCACGAACACAATCATCACGGATCTGGAAGAAAACCTGTAAATGATATATGAATCAAACTCCCCTGTCAAGAAACCTTTGTCAACGTAGCACCTAACCGTAATTTCAAAAGGACACAAATAACCCCTTATCAGTTTCGTTAAAGGTTTATTCATTCCTGGTGAGTAGTAGGGGATTTGGTTTATTTCAAGTTGAACATCACCCACAATTGATCGCAGCTGTCGCATTTCCATAGACTTTCCAGTCGGCCCCTTTCGAAAAGAAGCACTAGACTCGAGTTTCGCTCTCATAAGAGCTCGTCAGTAGTGCATATCATCGTCACTGCATGGACTTGAACCATTCGTTAAGGCATTTATCTCCAGTGAAAAGTTAGACGTTTGTGAAGAAATCATTTGGTTGACATACGGCCAAACAAGCGGATCAATCACTCCTGAGGAAGGCGAGCATTTTTAATGGCAGTCTCAAACAGGATCATATAATGTAAGACTCCCGATCGTTGAAGGATAGCATACATTACATCAATCATTAAGAAGAGAACGGCAAAACTTTCTTTCGATAATAAGCACGTCTGTAGCATTGAACGTTTTCACAATAATTCTCGCTAACCAACCTGATTATCATTATTCACAGTTAGGCGTTCAGCCGGCTAGTTCGTTCCGATTTGTCCTATTCTGACAAAGAAACTGTAATTAATCACATACGTTTTTTGATCAACAATGACGTAGTTGGCCGCGATGATACCAAAGTGCCACTTCAAATTATCAACAGATCTGGCATTTACTCAGCTGCCGATTTGTTGCGCGATTATTTCACAAATCGCAGTCAGGTTACACAATTTAATGGTCAAGCCACGTCAGTACTGGGTTTAGCGTTCTATGAGATACACCTTATACAACGTGCACGATCCATGATCTTACTTTTTCAACTAAATCTGCAAACAATGTAGTTTAAAAATTTAAACACTTCGATTTTCGTGTACGCTCTACTGTACACTTTGTTCGAACTAGTGAATTGGTTATGTCTGCAGTCTGGCTCTTAACACACCTCAATTGTGGAAACGTTGCTTCTGTCTACGAGAAGTAATCGAAGTGAGGATTTTTTCAAAACGACTGTTCACGTAAACACTGAACCCTTACTTCAGCTTCTCGAGTAAGGACGGCGTTCACATCATCGACTCCAATTGACTAACAACTACAACTTCTCTCTTCACAAGCCACATAAAACACTGTGCAACCGGCTCGAAGACGAAAGCGGTCTGAATTAGCCATCCTAATTGTGCTTTTATCGGGTACCTGCAAAAAACTATTATTTATTCCTACGCAACCTACATCAATATTACCTTCTTACCCACTGTATACGTGTCTTATGGCATACAGTTTCGTTTGCGAGTAGCATGGTGCGTACATTCGGGAACTAAAGGGTAGGTCTCAACACCAGGAAGAGGAAGGACCAGAAGCGACTATTCCAACAGTGTATACGCACGATGGAAGACGTGTCACCAAGGCAAATGACAATGTACTGCTGTTCACTATGTGCAGACACATGTCAGTCATGCAAATATGTGTATGCGTTCGTTGTCCTATGTTTTTACCTAACCCGTACGGGATTTTTTTTGCAACAAACAACTTCACAAGCCAAGAATCTTTTGCGGTCACAAAATACAGGCCACTATTGCACGATTGCACTCACTTATGTTGATGAGCAGTTGGACACAGTTAAAAAGTTTAGTTACTTTGGCTGATTTGTCGGCCTTGTGGGATTGTCAGATTTGTTGTACAGACAAACCACAGACGGAAGTTGCCACCTTAGGCCACCTGCTTTCCACTAAAAGCGTCATTCGCAGAGAATGCGGGAAGAGTGGATGAGAGATCCCGAGTGAAATTGATTCCGTATCGGTTGGAATTACGGGACAGAAGGTTTAGTCCATGGCCATAGTGTGTGTGTGTTTGTCTCAGGATGAGTAACTTTGCAGTATCTAACGCATATGTGACCTGAAGTGTTGAGTGGCGGAATAGAGCTAACCATAAATTCTTCACTATCTAGCGAGATACTGGACAGACAGTAAGAACCAGATCTTATAGAAAACGTCAGCAGCATTTCGACAGTAACCTTGGGTTGACACAGGTAGTGTAAGCTAGAGACGGAACGGGTCCAAGTTCTTTAGCCGCTGAGATGATAACGAAGAGTAAAAAAAGATATCGCATGTCTAAACCTATTCAAGAGTGTACGATCCAAACGGTACAATCACAAGACCGTTCCAGAGTGCCTAATACAGGTTTCCGTAAGTTAAGTACCGACAGACTGTTTAAACCTGTGCAGGATCTTTGAGTTAACCGAGATTGAAGCCCGAGAGCGCAACTATCAATAGACATCAGCATAATCTGGCCACCAAATTTAGACTGTAAGTCAAAAAATTACCAAAATCGGTGTTTGGGTACAACACACATTAACGTAAAAAGATATGGTAATTACGCTACTGCTTCAGCATTTTCGTGCTGCGTCACGCTTCAGCAAAAGTGGAACCTAACAGCTGTGATCTCGGTCTTAATGTTTGATCCAAAGATTGACAGTGTTTATAAGACTGTATAGCTACTTTGTTTCCCACCGTCCTGATATCACGATACAAACTTCAGTGTATTGCTGTCTCCAGATGCGGCCTTATTCATGAGTGTTTCATGTTTGTCTGGCATTCTGCCATATTCCAATTAGATTAGTCGCTCACAGCTAATTGGGTTATCGCTGGTAGATCGCCGTGTAGATGCAGTAAACGTGTTTAACAACCTTGGACTATCTCCAACAGAGTGTAACAACATCAGGTCTTGTGTGGGTCACCAAGTAACCAGCAGCAGGCAATGTTAGTTAGTTGGACAATAGTTTCAGCTGCTTCACGTTCACATAACTGCAATGAAAAGGAGTACATGATCGGGAAAACACACACACATGCTATGACCGACTCGTTTACAACCAGCCCACAAAACACTATCATAAGACCAAAAAGAGGACGACGAAGAAACAGTGACTCAACAAACAAAATCCACAGCTGGGGAAAACAAGAATTCATGAGCACAGTTTGATACACATGACTAAACGATGTATGCAAATAGGACTAACTCATATTCTGACGCGTCAATTCGAACACATGTACACGCGATCCGGTGCTACCCGCATCAAACACCACACCATATATACGATCCTGTTGTGTCGAGAGGCTTAGTTCATTAGGACGAAATACGGTCGGTCCGTCCGGGTAAGGTTTATTGTTGGCCAAGAAAGTTTCACGTAAAGTGTCATGGGCGCGATAGGACAACCAGAATAACACAGTACTGACCACCAGCAGACTGGCTATTATCCAGGTTTGTAACTGAATGAGAAAAAAGACGATAAACAAAAAGTGGGATGGAAAAGTAACACTAACGTCGATAACATCCATACGAAATAGTACTCGAATATTCCAGCTACGTCATTTATTAATTCAACTGCTTAGGGTACTTTACGTGCCTCATATTCTTGATAATCCCGTGCTGCTCTCTAATACAACTGAAAAGACAGAGTATTTCTAAACGTTTATTTGATTCGTCTTATACAGTAGGTAAGTGGACATCCATCCACAATGAAGGTTACAGAGTTAGTGGACTCTACTTTCGACGTTCAATCGACTGAATACCCAAATATATTGACTACTGTTATATCGACCGTTTAAGGCAATCATTAACCGAATATGGATTTGAAAACTTAAGACGTTTACAATTGTTTGGTTACAAGGATTTAGAAATGTACAGTCCAGGTTAATGATAGTTTTTCGGCCAAAAGTTGTCTTGTGTTCATTGGTGACAGTATATCAAAGAACCTACTCAGATGATCAAGATTAATTCGGGGAATAAGATAACATGAATTTAATATAAAGAAGTCAAAACGCTTAGGCAATATCAACGAAATCAAGACACTAATGGCTAGAACTGATGGTACTGATGCAAAACTGAAATACAATAATGAAAAATTCCACAGTTTAGAGAAAAACGGAAGAACGGAACTTAATTAGAACAAATTCCACGTTCACATTCACTAAGTTAAAAATATCCAGAAGTGTACATCTTATAAACAAATGGCCCAGTAGAGGATAAGAGAAAAGTGGAATCAGCAAGACTGTGGTTTTCGCTACCTCGCTTCATTTCTCTACCGAATGCGGATAATCAGTGACAACACTTATGCAACCGAAATTGGTCAGCTGCCATTCTTATCCAAATACAAACCAGCTGGGCCAGGACGCCTCAACCCGGGAAACAAAGGTGATGTACTAGCAACTGCATTCAACTGTGTACCGGCTGACTCCACATATCTTCCGTGGGGGTTATCGGCTAGAAGTTGAAGATAAGACGTGGCAAATGACGGATTTCCGTTCTCACATCCTGACTTAGTCACGCAGTTGCACAGTTTGGATGAATGTTGCTCACTACAGAAAGCCCGCCTAAAAATGACAACATTGCGTCTCACGTGCCTTGGGTAAAACCGACTTTTAAAAACCAGGAATGAAAGCTGTACAGTAAAACTTCTCAGGGTTTACTTCCTTAAAATCGGTTCTCGAAAATAATTTAATTGACACCAGAATGTAGGACAATTACCGTTCTATTTGTGACCTTGGTCGGAGAGCTTCAAACGACTCAAAGCAATAAACTCAAGTTCAACAATATACAACACGACCCAAATACTCACCTTCCATATACCACTGCGTTTTGGGGGAGGAATCGACAATGCATACAAAACGCGTGAAGAAAGAACGTGTTTCAACATAGGGGACATAGGAGGAGTGACGGGATCAGCAGGTTCTGTGAGCTGCACGGTGACTTTCATTTTTTCTGATTGTACAACGCGCCTAAAACGTGAAATAAAATCTCTACGGAGGTGTCTGCTACTAGAAAAATATGATGTATTCAAAATGTTATACACAACCGCTGTTTAGAACGTTACCTTCTCAATTTCATTCAAGAGATATTCTAGAAACAAGTAATGCATACATTGACCAACAGAGGATTTTTTGCAACAGGGAATAAGACATATTAACGGTCGATGAGGAATAAATTAAATCATGTTCTCAGCTTCTAAAAAATAAGAGATTTGTTGAGGGTGATATACCAGGTAACACGTGAACTGAATGTTACTAAGGCTGTTTAAACTTAAACAGAGATGATCGTGTTGACCGAGGTTAGAATTCGCAATCTCGTGATTGTCAGTCATCATCAATGCATCTGAGCTACCTCGAGGTCAGCAGATATGAAACACGAGTAAGTCGAAAATAGAATTTAGATTATGTCAGAAACGAAGTTGGTAAACAAGGTCGAAGAATTTAAAATTGAACAAAATCTTACAAAGTAAACAGAAAAATGGTTAAACAGAAAGGGCGTAATTCCAAGCGGTTTGGTCTCATTCTTGATGTTACAAAATAACAAACCCTGGAAACCCAGAGATATAACAATAAGTGACCAAAGTACTTTTATTATACACTAACAACGTCCTGAAACCAGTTTTTATATTGACCTCAGTAAACAACCCATAAAACTTAGCTAATGATGAATCAAACGTCGAACAGTCGAATCGCACAGTGATTATGACGCCAAAGCTATCGATCTGAGACTCAAATCCATAACAAATCAGGACAAGTGGATAGATGAACCTCAATCACGGAAGACTATGCCAAAACTCGCTCACGCAGTGCGGATCCGAGCCCCAGTTAAAGCGACTACTGTAACCTATGTTCGGATGATTTGGCAGCACCTTTCATGTAAGGTTGGCCATGCCATATGATAGCAAACGCTCTGCGGTGGAAGATCCAGCTTTAGAAATTCAGAAACGGTAAGAATAAGACCAGTCTACAACTGAATTTAATATTTAGATGAACAATGTGCAAATGGCAAAACAACACGTCGATAAGAGCTACACATATCTGCATAGTGATACCGGGTAGCAAATGAACAGTACTGGCTGCAACTGTTACCAAGCTTTTAGACTAGCAACATTTTGGGCAGCAACTGTTCCTTTATTTCATCACAGATTCTGTATGTCAACAGGATGATTTCGGACCACTACACAGACACTCGGCTAACGGCCCTAATATTGTGAACTTGTGTATGCACCTATTTACTGTAATCTCTTTACTTAACTCCTCTATTTTTCTTACACTACCTGCAGATTTCTTCTTTTCATCTGTTACGGCACTTTCGCCATCCTATTTCACTAACTCGTGTTATATATATATATATATATATATATATATATATATATACAATAGCAGTCTTCAAAAAAGATGGCTTTACAGATGTGACAGCTGTATTGGGATTAAACAGCATAAGCTTAGAGACCGCTTCAGCTTACAACGGTGCTTTTAAAAAGGTTGCCATCAAACAAGGCATCTCGATAGATCACAGAAGTGAGGTAATTTGGGTCAGTTGAGCCACTCCGCTATTCGTCAAGTAGGCACAAGCTGTAAAGTTAGGAGCAAACGGCATCACTGGCTCCAAGCCAACGGCAAGTACAGCAAGGAAGCATTACTTCTGACATACAACAATCGCTCGTCCACTTAACCTGTTGGATCGAGTTACCGGTTAACGGAAACTTAACCAGACTCTACGATCATAACAGTACCTCAAGTGGACCATAAGGCTTGTCAAGGAGAAAACAGTTCTTCATTACGAAATGCGTTCGTCTACTTTTGTGTACTAAGAAGACACTAATAAACGAAATTGGAAACAACAGAGAAGAAAAAAAAAAGAAATTCGGTGCGGCAACTGGGAGCGTGCAGTTAACCACGAGACAGAGTTAGTCGAATACATCTATGTCAAGTTTACACAGCCTTCAACGTCATTGATTGACTGTTCTGTTGCTTCCCCTAATTCCAGTCAGTGAAATGTAATATTCAATGCAACAGACGCTAAATAAACTTACGCAGTATATCCTCAATGTAGCATTGTCTGTTCAGTATGGATTACGAATCCTCTTCCTTTTAAAATGGACGCAAACAACTAGTATATCACAGAAAACTGTTCAAAATTTACAACCAATAGAACGAATGTTTGATTTTAACTGTGTATGAACTTTTTAAGTTGCCAAAACTCAATGATATCGAACAATATTGTCATCAACAACTACTAGATGGCCGGATTCTTAACCAAAATATCAACATTTACTGTCTCAACTATAAGATGAAGACTAGAAAACTATACTTCCAGCAGTGAGCTGCGATAGACAACAGTCATTTACCTAAAATTGGACCCAAGGGCTGAAAGTAAAATAAGAATCAGTGCAGCTAGCAACAATAAATAAATAACCAATACGGGTGACAATTACGATTGACGAGAAAGTAAGTCACACAAACTGTGATTGAAGTCTGCATCGGGAAGCATTCATACTAATTTCCAATGAAATGCGAGACAGGCAACATCAGTCGAACACCTTTATGGTAGAGAAAACGACAAAAAGAGTGGTATTATTTATTCGTGAGAAAAAAACGGAGCAATAGCCGAAACATATAAAAATAAGGTCTGATTCTGTCATGTGATGCGACTCCATTTGACTGGCTCGATCATGGTCGAAATCAATCACAGCTGTCGTAACACAGAGTTGGCTCAACGATTTTGTTTTGAAAACGTCATAACCTGAAAAAGTAGCAACTGAAGTGAATACCTCGGTCGGATGCCAGCATAGTACTATTGACTGAAATATACGAATAAAATAGTAAGCCGTGATGGAATTACGATCAATCCGACTAAGGCACGCCAATTGACAGTGACAGTCACAGTCGAACATTTGTGGTTCACACACATGTACTCCATAAGTAGGTCTTCTAATTCCACGGGAAGATCAATTACATGGAGGCGTAGGTCACACTGGCGGTTACTCCTGAGTTGGCGATGAAGGATGTTTACCTACCCAAGCGTTTTATCCGACATGCGAAATTGCAGAGTAGAGTAGGATCTGTTAGGTAGTCCATTTTACCCGTCCAAAACCGCTCCCTTCCTCCAGAAAAACGATTTTACCCAAACAGAATGAGCAGGAGTGTCGTGAACAGTCGAGAGATAACCTTCGTTATTTTTTTACCCGTTCGACTTTTATTCCACTATGTTCATTGGTGGTTTAGTGATCTTGACTATTATTTTTGGTAACTGTCTTGTGATTTTCTAATTCCAGAATGTTTGTGGATTGCTGTGCACCGTATAAATACCCTGCACTTTTCTCCTTGATGCACACGTTGTGGAAATGGAACGAAGTTGCTTTTTGCATCCGTCTTTTGGTTCGTCTTCTGAGCAATTAACGGAGACAATCGCGTTATTCTCGTGACCAAGATTTTTACGAGGAAGGGAATTCGATTTCTATCAAGCGCCTTACTACACCGTGGCTGAACCAGTGTATTCTTTCGAGGGCTTACAACCCAATCCAAAGATTGCCCTTTTAAAATCAACGTCATGGTGTCAGACGAGTAAAATAACGGCAACTATTTATTAAAATAGATGGACAGCGGTCGCTTAGTTAGGAGTGTGGCAATTGTCTAAATAGTGAAAAAGAAACATTATCCAACACAACTTCACATCACAGTCAGTGGTGTCCTCGTAATCATAAGACTGATTTCTAGCTAATTTTAGGAATGCTAACCAACCGCTTATCACTTTGTGCGTTTCACCTACGGTCCAAATGAGTACGCTACACGGGTTCAGGAAACAGAGGCTCCTTTGCCAACTTCTAGTACCGTAGGACCTTAACTGCTTATCGTCTGTGGCCCTGCGTACGGCATACGTTTGCAGTCAGGGATGTCGAAAATCTCAAGAAAAGAAATGCTACAACACTGATGCTATGAAAACATATGCTCTTTTCAACTGTCTAACCATTTTTGGTGCCACCTTCATACGTGGATCCGATATGTCAGCCGTCCACTGGCCGAAGTACTTCATACGCAATTCTCGGTGTTCAATTTCTGGCTGACTACCTCCAGCCAGACACACACAAAGTCACTGGTTCCATAAACCTTTCCCGTGCCCAATCGCTTACACGTACACAATTGCATCTACGCACTCAACCAATCATACGTCTCAACTAGACGCAAACTGAACACAGGAAGCACAATTAAGCACGCCTGGATCTAGGCAGATTAACAGAAAGAAACGTATGGATGACAGCACGCAGAAAAGAAAACCAACATCATCATCATCATGGACAGCAATACATCAGTGGATCACACTGATGCTTAATTACCACACAACCACGAAGAAAGAAAAAGCCTATAAAGGAAGAAAGAAAAAGAAGGGGAGGAGACCTAAATACTGAAAAATAACTACGTTTATATTCAAACATACAGCATCAAGGCGCCTACACCTTGCAAACAAACAACCGAGCGTTGCTGAATCAATTTTGTACACAATTCCCAAAAAATAGTAAAATCGTAAAGAAATAAAAACTCTCCGCAAATCATCGTCCATACATCGCCTCGTGTCACCGGGTATTGATGCCACCGCAAAGTAAAATCTCATTAAATACGCATAATTACATACAAACTATATATACACATACAGGTGTACTTGCCCCATCGCCAACAACCCCACAGTGGAAATACTCAGTGAGGTGATGGCTAACGGCACAGTGGAAAATTCTGTTGTTCGAACGAGTTGAAATGATCTGCCCTAGTCACACCGGCTTAACTAACTTCTCTTACTACAGCTCACACGACTATACCGAATACTCTCCCTCCACATCACCCTTCTTCACTTGAAACTAATGAAATAAAATTTGAACAAACGGAGAAACTTAAAACATTAGGCTCCTTTTATCCACGAGAACGAACTTGAATTTCGACATTTCGTGGCATGTTATTTCGTTGTTTCAACGAAAGGAATTAGGAGTCAAAGAAGGTATGAATGGACCATATGTCCTTGAGCTCGGTCACAAATGGCGAAACGGGTTTGAAATCAAAGCTTAATTTTGATACATCATGAACACTACATATTGGACTGTCTTCATTATAAACATCACCACCACACCGAAAAAATCCGTCACAAAAAGGATGACTGGAGCCATGCGGTTGATTATAATATGCAAAACAATCAAGGGTAGGTGTCGAATATAGAAACCTTCTCCGATAATCTCTAAGCATGCTAAGTGCAACGTATAATTGATGTCCAAAGGGCGATAAAATTCCCCACCCAGCCGAGAAACGCATTCCTATTACAGCAAACGCTGCACGAAGAACTTGAAACACAGAGTAAGAAAATACACGCAAAAGGTTAAATCATCTGTTCTCTAAATAGTTGGACTGTAACAACAATAACAATCGCCATAGGCAGCAATAAAGTGGTGGTACTCGCTAGTCTTTAACGGCTATACACCGGTGAGGAAAAATCCAAGCTCTGGCCAAGAAAAAAGAAAGAGGAAGTAAACCTAAAAAACAACTGTGTCGACGCCAACAAAATTCAGCATTAGGGTATATATATATATATATATATATATATATATATATATGAACACGTCAAGATAACACGGAGCAGCGGACGTGCCACAATAAGAGGAGAGAGAAGGTATTTTATAGGCAAAACAGATGTAAAGAAAGAAAGAGGAAATGCACCAGTGCGCACGGAGAGTTGCAATACGAGCGTCGCCAACTTCTATTCTTTGCTATACCAAACAGCGTCCTCAACCAAAGTTGTTCACTGTCTCTCGGATTTCAACCGGACAACCAGAAGCGCCCTACTATAGCAAGCTTCTATATGCTTCCAAACCCCGCACCCAAGTGATACACTGCTTACCAGGCTACCGCTTATAACCCAACCCACTACTCGCGAACAAAATACGGTAGCAGGTGATGAGATGACATTCGTAGGAATGTGGCCAGGTCAACGAAGCCCGGGGAATGAGATTAATACCTTCAAAGATCAACAGTCTATTCCTTTCCGAGACACGTCAGCGAACTTCGTCAGTGCTCACACGGTGTTCTCACTACACACCGCTAGCGTTTTAGAGACATCGATGATCGAAAACAGAGACTCCATGAATAATTTCTGCGTGAATGGACCAGGTTTCGGAGCCGTCCAATAGGACTGCCCTTACAGTGGCATTGTACAGCCTTTCACAGACTGTGATCACGCCG
This sequence comes from Paragonimus heterotremus, assembly GCA_013368495.1. Classification (NCBI taxonomy): domain Eukaryota; kingdom Metazoa; phylum Platyhelminthes; class Trematoda; order Plagiorchiida; family Troglotrematidae; genus Paragonimus; species Paragonimus heterotremus. The sequence continues at coordinate 83,978 of LUCH01002609.1, forward strand.
ATGCCACAGACGGTGTAAGTTGGCAAACGCCATCCAAGTGTTTGCTGTGCGATTTATGATCTCATCAGACATTTCACAAGCGCTGATACAACTCCCAAGGTACATGAACTTCTCAACTACTTCCAACGGCTCACCGCCAAGAGGATGGGGATTAGGCCCAGAGTTTTGCCAATATTGTAACAGCACCTTGCACTTAAAAAATGTAAATACCATATCAAACTGATGAAATGAAGCCTCTCGCTCGTCTAAGATGTTTTGGGCTAACTGTGAACCCCCACAGATAAATGCATACAGTAAGTCTCGAAGTCGAACGCCTGAGACCAATTCCACACCATCATGGTTGCAGTCTGTCAGGGTACACTTCAGAATCTCGTCTATCGTAAAGTTGAATAGGAAAGGGAGGACAGAACTACCTTACCATTTGAGATGTTAAAGGTCGGTGATACGTTGTCATAGATCACACCCTGCTCGAGGTATGACAGTAAATTATTTCAGAAGGTTCAAGCAATTCTCGGATATATTTCCCCGATAGACGGCTCCAAAGTGCAGTCACATCAATGGAATGAAAAACTCCATATGATGTCAAAAAAAGGACTGTTGGATTTCAATATGCACGACGACGTACAAACATCGGTAGAGTGTGAAGATGTGATCAACGCAACCATGACCAGGAGGAAATCCAACTTGCTGCTCACTGATATGTTCTTCGCGCGTTTTGGTTAGTCTATGAAGGTCAATGGCTGCAAGCATGTTTTAGGCAATAAGACACACAGTAATTCCTCAGTGATTTACACACGAAGTGCGTCAGCACTTTTGAAAATGAGGATGATGTTGGCCAACCCCGTCACCTGGGACGATTTCAATGGTCCAGAGTTTCCGGAATACAGCCGTGAGCTCCTTGACAAAGGCTTGGCCCCCCAGTTATAAAATGAATAGCAGTTCATCAGGCCCAGATGCCTTGTGGCGTTTCAATAACTTGATCTCAAGTGAGACTTCTGCTTCCGAGAATGCAGAAACGTCAACAGATCAATGAGCAAAATCAGAACCCGAAGGTGTGGTCAGTTAAGCGGGTAGCCAGTTGAGTTGTTATTGAAAATGCTCAGCCCAGCGTTCTAAGCATCGCTGCAAGTTATGAACAGGCCCACTTTTGACTAAGCAGATCACCTAGCTCACACCTGTCTAACTGTTACCAGTTGTTTGGATGAGACGAAAAATCTTTCAAGAGGTCCCAGTAAAAGCGGTTTGTTCTATCTCGACAACGCGACATGTTCAACAGACCTCGCGATGCTCTCGTAGTTGCTTCTGGAGTTTGAAGCCAATAGTCTTATGAATTGAATTGTAATCGCCGTTGGATGGAATACTCCGGTAGGCGTCAAGAAGCTCTACTAACGACATGGGAACTTCACGGCTGGCAGACGAACGAGCAGTGGTACCATACGAGGCAGTATGCATGACATGTCGTATATGCGGAAAATGTGCCTTAATGTCGTCCGGTGAGTGGGGTCCGAGATTAGAGATATGCGTGTACAACGCTTGTGCCCTAGCCAGTTTAGATACGTCAATTTGCAGATGACGATGAAGCGGCCTTTCACCAAAGCTCAGAGTGAACTTGGCAAACATCAGTACATAATCAGAATCCACACAGGTGCTCCCGGTTGACTTTGAATCTCGGAAACAGCCACGCCACCGTTGGCTAACAGCTATGTGGCAAATCTGCGTCAACAATCCACTTGGTGACGGAGGTCACTGAAGTCTAGAGCGGTGAAAACTTAAACCTGCCAAAGACAGACCGTTATCAGCAGAGTTATAACAAACGTTCTCCGTTGTCTGTTCGACGAGTAGCGCCAGATTGTGAACCACCTAAGTCATACTTGTCAGTGCTTAGTTCACCCACTTGAGTGTTCAAGTCTCCAGCTAGTACTACAATGTCAGTGCGCCGCGCGGTGTGTAAAGGGCTAGTGGGTTGGTGATGAAAATAATCTTTGATTGCGTCTAGACTACAGTCTGCGAAGACATACTCCACAACAACAAACAGGCAACGTTCGTGATGTGCGCCTCAGGGTGTTCTAACCGCACCGTCAAGTCAGACGGTGCAGCGACGGTTGTTGACGGATATCTAGTCAAGCAGTGCCTTCTCTGCGCATATGATTAGGGAAATTCCAACATTTCCTTAGTCAGTGAGTTGAGTCACAGGAACTCCAGACAGGCGCACATTTTACATGTACAGTGAAACAGTTGACGGAGATTGAAGATGGAACACTGAGCTACAATCCTGAAGTCCTCTTTCATCAAGAAGACAGATATTGATGGCGAGCTTTCCTAAAATACATGGAAGAGTTGTTTGTTGAACTATCTGCATAGGTGTTCGAACACTGAAGACAGCAAGCCTAAACGATGTTCGGGTGGCGGGGGCGAATACGGCTTTGTGTCCTTTAGGCAAAGAAACACGCAGTCGTTCTGGTTATGACTCCCGTCGCGAGCATCAAATAAACCAAGTGTCTGAAAACGAGATTAGAGGTCACTAAACATAATTACTTAACAAAAGAGAGGCTAAAGAAAAAAGCCGGATTGGTGCGGTAGAATGTGACGTAGAGGCAAGGCGGACCGCTGATATCCCGGTGAAAGAAGTTTGGCAGGAAGGAAACAACATTCATAATTAATACACCTTCGTAAGTTCATAGTTATAAAGGCAGAACAACTCATCGTTGCCTAGCCGGAAAAAAAAGTATACATGAGAGGCTTCATCAACAGCCTTTCAGCATCATCCTCATCGTGAACAACAATACATCAATGATTCACACTAATGTTTAGCTGTCACACAACCAAGAAGACGAAAAGCAAACCCTCTTTGGGAATGCAGAATAGAAATTGAAGGGGACGAAAAAGCACCTAACTACTAAAAAATAATACAACTACGTCTGTATCGAAACAGTCAACGTAAAGGTGCCTACACCTTGCAGACAGACAACCGAGCTATACGTGAAAGTAAAACGTCATTAGCAAGACGGCCTCCTTACGGCTTTCACTGCCCCACGTCATTAAGTGCACTCCACAGACAACTAGGACAAACAACGACAACATTCACGCCACTGAGCTCGGTCAGCCGCCACCTCGTCTAACGTCTCCAGCCAGGGAGACGAAGCCTATTTACAGTGGCCAATCTCTTGATGAACGGTTTCATTTGTCTACGCTAGTTCATAATCTGTAAACCTCGCATCTAACGCCTGTTGGCCGCAGCGTCGGCAAACAGTGCTCGGTGTGGCAAACGACTGTCTGGCATCCTTAGTACATGACCTAACCATCTAAGTCTGTACAAGTGTAAGGATTGAACTAAAGAACTCGTTTGACAATCAGTGCCAAACACCCGCTTTTTAACCTCCTCGTTGCTCACTCGCTGGTGTCACCCGATACTAGCGACTGAACGCAGACACCGGTGGTCAAATACCTGAAGACGGTTCACGTCTTCTACTCTGAGCGGCCAAGTATCGCTGCCATAAATTAACACAACCCGCACTGTTGTTTTATACACACGACCTTTAAGCGCTAAACAGATGCCTTTCAATCGCCAGAGATGCTACAGATTAACGAACACCGCCCTTGCCAAGGAGATACGCGCTACTACTCCATTCCCCACATCTCCGCGGCTGCTGATGCAGCTTCCCAGGTATACAAACCGGTCAACAACCGTCCATGGCCTCATTATCTAACATTAAATTTACGTAATCACAGTAACCTTGCAGGAGCACTTTGCATTTTGAGGCCACAAAGCGCATTCCAAAGGACTTAGCAAAACGCGAAATAGCGTTCAGCGTTGTTTGTGCCGCTCGAAAGTTGCCAAACGGCTTGTCATACACCTTACTGTCAACATAATCAAAAACAGTCAGCCTTCCACCAGATAGGAGGTCCACGCCGGCGCCTTGTGAATGTCGGAGACAATACCCCATTATTCCGAAATGATGAAAGGAGACAGCCCTGACGTACGCCGTTCATGGTGCTGAAAGTCAGACAGCTCACCGTAAACTCTAACCTGAGCAGAAGTGCAGGAATAAAGCGCCGACAGTATGTTCACATACTTGGTCGGTAAATCTTTGTGTTTAAGCGACTCTAAAAGTGTAGACCGATCCACCGAATCGAACGCACCATTAAAGTTGACGAATACGGCAATTGTTGGCCGGCGGTACACATGAAGCTGCTCCAGAATGTGATCCATACAACCCCGTCTAGGACGAAATCCTGTGTGTTCTTCCCTAATGTTTATCTTCTGAACTGCAGTGAGTCGACGAATTTTAGCGAATACCAGAACCCTTTAAATGACCGGAGTGAAACTAATTCCTCTATGGTCTTCGCAAGAGCCCCCTGGGGTCTTCTTTCGAATATGGAAAATATTATCGAGTGACCCCAGCACGGAGGGATGGCCATCGTCGTCTACACAAGTTGAAACAATTGGGTCAAAGACACTACTAACGCCTCTTCACCTTCTTTGAAAAGTACCGGCATGAAATCCTCTAGGCCAGGAGCCCCATTAAGTTAGAGAGTCAAAAAGCAATTGCAAACCTCAGTCTCAGTGGATGGTTCCAAATATATAGACCAGGGTGTTACAGCACAAGCTTGTGGCGGCAACACAATGGAAGCAGGGGGCCAGCTAAACTGACCCTCAAAGTGTTTCGCCCAACGCTCCAACCCTCTGGATTTATTATAAATTAATGTGCCATCTGCCTCGCTGATAGCTTCACTGACAGACGGTCGACTGGGACCATTAGTACGGATCAGATTAAGGAGTTTGCCGGTGTTCCCTGAAGCAAAGACGGTTTCCATTTCCTTAACTGTTTCCACTAACCAAGCCCCACGATCAGCCTTTAGACTACGTTTCCGCTTCCTATGGATATCTCTTCTAGACTTGTTATGTGAATTACCAGGAAGAACCTTCCGTCTGGCTTTTAATAACTCCAGGGATTTCTCCGAGATCCAATGTTTGTTTAACCCATGTACCCCTGTGCCGCATGCTACAATATCTGCCTTTCCAATGGCCTGTGCGATTTGAGTCCAATAGCTATTAGGATCTTCAGAGTGAGAACTACTAAGGCAGCTTTCTAAGCTGGTTTGGTATTTATGCTTTACCTAGGGTGCAGCTAGTTTTTTAACAGCCAGTCGTTGCTGTCAATGAAGTTGTTGCCCATCAAAGGTAGGAACAAAACAACAACGTACCAAAACATTATCAAAATCCAAACATGTGCTCCAGTAGGAACGACAGTCCCGAATAGAATCACGCCATCTATAACTAACAGTTATGTGGTCTACCTGAGACAAGGCTTGATTCGGAGAACGGGGACACTAGGTATAGCGATGACGTACACGATGCCTAGAACTAGTGCTGGTGAAAAACAGCTTGTGCTTATCGCACAACTGTAACAGTCGGCCGCCATTATATGGGCGATGTGATGCTATCCCAAACCTGCCACCTAGATGAAATTCGGCCTCATCAAGGCGGCCGGAACGACCATATCAGAACCATATGTCCACCGAAGGAGAGCGGCCAGATCCAAATAAAAAGTCTTTGACGTCGGTGTCACTATAATCGGCTCGAACATAGGCGGAAAATGGAAAGACTTCTGAAGGTTTTGCGTCTAGGGCTGGTCTTAACAGGACCTTACAAGCGGACGGCAGTCTACGGTTAACCGGAATCTAATCTACCAATGCGGCTACGGCCGTCATGCTGAAAACTATACCTACTCCAGCTTGAGCGGTAGCCGGGAGCCCTTGGTTCAAGAAATCTAGCCCACAAGACATCGCGAATAAGCACGGTGACCAGGAGTGTTTCGGTTTACACACCTCTCGCATGGACTCCATCCATCCAGGATGTCCGATGCACCCATCCTTACGGATACCACTGCTCAACGTCTGCGAGTGCAGTTACTTCACGCACAACTTGGCAAACCAACGACAACAGTCACGCCACTGAACCCGATCAGCCGCTACCTAAACCACTGACTACAGTTACCGAACCTATGAGTCGTGACGACTACAGACTGACCAACGAACCTTACCTACAGTGGCTAGTATCTATGGGAACAATTTCTCTAATACAGATCATCATCCGTCCACCTCGCACTTTAGAGTGACCGGCCGAAGAATTGGCAAAGAGCGATCAACATGGCATCTTTGGTAAATGGCTTAACTATCTGCGTGAATTCAAAAGCTGGACAAAACAGCTCGCCTGACAATCATCACCAAATACCAGCTGCTAACACGTTGGTGCAATCGAATTGGGACGATCGAATGAAGACACCTATGGTCAAACGGTCCACCTCTTCTACCCTAAGCAGCAACGCCTCGGAGCAGCCCAGTAGCACAGCTCTTAGTCACCTTATCTAAACAACCCTTAAGCTTCAGAGAGATGCCTCTCTGTCACTAGAGACGTCCTAAATAGGCGAATACCGCCTAAGTCTTAGGAGTACAGGCTTCCATTCCATTCACTGTACCCCCGCTGCTGCTGATGCAACCTCCTAATTAAATAAATCGGGCTGAAGCCCTCGCGACTCAGAGTTGGTAGCTGAAGAAGTTAGGCGAGATGGCGTGAATGTTGTCGTTGTTTGTCCTAGTTGTCTGTGGAGTGCACTTAATGACGTGGGGCAGTGAAAGCCGTAAGGAGGCCGTCTTGCTAATGACGTTTTACTTTCACGTATAGCTCGGTTGTCTGTCTGCAAGGTGTAGGCACCTTTACGTTGACTGTTTCGATACAGACGTAGTTGTATTATTTTTTAGTAGTTAGGTGCTTTTTCGTCCCCTTCAATTTCTATTCTGCATTCCCAAAGAGGGTTTGCTTTTCGTCTTCTTGGTTGTGTGACAGCTAAACATTAGTGTGAATCATTGATGTATTGTTGTTCACGATGAGGATGAATGTTTCAAAAAAGAACAGGCCTGTGGGAAATTTGTTATTGGTAAGTAGAATACAGGCGAAAGCAATGAGTCACGAGCTCCGCTTGGAAGATCCTCTCAGGGACGACGAAGAAGCATGTATATCAACTACCTCTGGATAAGCAAACTGACCAGACAACGCCTGCTGTATACCGTCTTTCTCCTGGAGTAAGCTGTTGAAATGCGCCTCCGTGAACTCTGGTACAGCAGGAAACGAAATACACATTTCAACTGAAAACAGACACACGCACCCAAAGAACCTGTAGCGACAGGAATTGCCGCATCCTGGTGTTTTCATAGGGCGCTGACGTGTTGGAGTCTACATTAGAACCTTTACCCTCTGCCTTCAAAGGAACAACAAACCAAATGTAATTGAGTACACCGTGATACTAAAAACGCACCCAGCATAAGTGGCCAGTGACAGTGTAGCTTTTTTAAGGATCCCGATTGCAACCGTGTTTTCTCGCCTGTCTGTTCTGTACGCATGACTCCGTGCACGTTTGCCATAAGAGGCTTGATACGAACCGTGTCAATTTCTTCAGCCGTGCAGCTAATTAGATGCAGCGGAAGCCTGCCCTTTTCCTAACGACTCATTCATTTTTCCGTTCTTCAAAATCGTACAACCCGAAACTCTTCGAACGCTGCTTAAAGCACTCGAAGGTTCTCTGTGCTTCTCGCCTGGCTCGCTTTTGAGTGCTGCCGATTGGGCTGGAGCCCACCTGGCGCTTTTTTCTTTTTTTCTCTTGGCTGCTGCCGTTGGTTCCAGATTAGGTTAGAACTAATTACTTATCATATTTCCGAACATTACTGCAAATACACGGTTTGTTTCCAAATCCCACTGCGTTCTTTCAGTTCGATGTATGGTAGGACTATGTGGCGATCGCTCCTTAAAAAAGCCGTTTACATTTTAAGTGGACGAGGGTCTAGTGCATACATACCTGCTCACCACAGCGTCCCACGCAATTTGGTAAGCCCACACACTGCGACTATAGCGGGTCGTTAATGCGAGTAACTGGAAATTTGATTCAAATGTTCTCGCTGTTATTGTCTACGCATTTTTTTGCTCTATTGGTGCCCTGTGTATCAAACAATACATTCGATTATTGTTATCCGTTACCGAATAACATATCTAATCATTACGCTTTGAAGCTTTTGAGTTGTATTGTATCCGTTTCGATATCCGTTCTGTATTGCGTATCACTTGTTTCTGTTGACAATGATGCGAGTCAGATGTAATAGTGCTGGGACTCAACTGACTGAGGTGGCAAGCATTTGCGGCCGTTATGGATGTAAAATGTCTGTACAAAACGGTATGCAGTGCCACCAGTGCAAGAAGTGGTATCACTTCAAACGCATTGGCCTCAACAAACACCAGTACAAACAACTTTCTTCTTCTGCTTCAAATCTTATCTGCATCAGCTGCAGGTTCGATGAAAGTCAAGGCGCCGTTTTCCCGCCAAGTAGTCACGCACGCGT